>JAYMFT010402137.1:0-18834 GCA_038088735.1 Panulirus argus | reverse complement strand
CCAGGAGTCCATTACTACCTACAGGAGTCCATCACCACCTCCAGGAGTCCATCACTACCTCCAGGAGTCCATCACTACCTCCAGGAGTCCATCACCACTCCAGGGGTCCATCACCACCTCCAGGAGTCCATCAATACCTCCAGGAGTCCATCACTACCTCCAGGAGTCCATCACTACCTCCAGGAGTCCATCACTACATCCAGGAGTCCATTACATCCTCCAGGAGATCGTCACATCCTCCAGGAGTCCAGCACTACCTCCAGTAGTCCAATACTATCTCAACGAGTCCATCACTACCTACAGGAGTCCATCACCACTCCAGGAGTCCATCACCACCTCCAGGAGTCCATCACTACCTCCAGGAGTCCATCACTACCTCCAGGAGTCCATCACTACCTCCCGGAGTCCATCACTACCTCCAGGAGTCCATCACCACTCCAGGAGTCCATCACCACCTCCAGGAGTCCATTACTACCTCCATTAGTCCATTACTACCTCCAGGAGTCCATTACTACCTCCAGGAGTCCAACACCACCTCTAGGGTCCATCACTACCTCCAGGAGTCCATCACCACCTCCAGGAGTCCATCACCACCTCCAGGAGTCCATCATGCCTCCAGGAATCCATCACTACCTCCAGGGGTCCATCACCACCTCCAGGAGTCCATCACTACTTCCAGGAGTCCATCACCACTTCCAGAAGTCCATCAACACCTCCAGGAGTCCATTACTACCTACAGGAGTCCATCACCACCTCCAGGAGTCCATCACTACCTCCAGGAGTCCATCACTATCTCCAGGAGTCCATCAACACTCCAGGAGTCCATCACCACCTCCAGGAGTCCATCAATACCTCCAGGAGTCCATCACCACCTCCAGGAGTCCATTACCACATCCAGGAGTCCATCACTACCTCCCGGAGTCCATCACTACCTCCAGGAGTCCATCACCACTCCAGGAGTCCTTCACCCCTCCAGGAGTCCATCACCACCTCCAGGAGTCCATCAATACCTCCACTACCTCCCGGAGTCCATCGCTACCTCCAGGAGTCCATCACCACTCCAGGAGTCCATCACCACCTCCAGGAGTCCATCAGTACCTTCCGGAGTCCATCACTTCCTCCAGGAGTCCATCACCACTCCAGGAGTCCAACACCACCTCTAGGGTCCATCACTACCTCCAGGAGTCCATTACCACTTCCAGGAGTCCACCATGCCTCCAGGAATCCATCACGACCTCCAGGGGTCCATCACCACCTCCAGGAGTCCATCACTACCTCCAGGAGTCCATCACCACCACCAGGAGTCCATCACCACCTCCAGGAGTCCATCACTACCTCCAGGACCGACGAGTTGCAATTAGTGACACGAGTTAAAAGATTAACCAGGGATCGATATGACTCCAGTAGTTGCCCCATCACCTCTTGCCAAATCCCTCTAGCTACTGCTCCGTCTCCGCACTACCTCCTGCAGGATCCCACCAGCTGCTGTCTCGCCTCCCTAACACCTCCTGTAGGACCTCATCAGCTACCGCTCCGCCTCCCCCACACCTCCTGCAGGACACCACCAGCTGCACCCAACCTTCCCCCACACCTCCTGCTGGTCCCCACCTGCTGCCCCTCCACTTTTCCTACACCTGGAGGACCCCAGTTGCTGCCACCCCGCCTGCTCCACACATCCTGCAGGACCTTGCCAGCTGCCATCCAGCCTTACCCACACCTCCTACAGAACTCCACCAGCTAACCTCCACCCCAAACACCTCCCACAAGACCACATCAACTGTCGCCCCCACACCCTTTCTGCAGGGCCCCACCAGCGCCCTCCTGTCTGCCATAAAGTTCCTGTCGGAACCCTCCACCTGCCACCTCTCTTACCCAACACCAGCCGACAACCCGCCTCCCCAACACTTCCTGCAGGACTACGCTAGCTGCCGCCCCTCCTTCCCCACCTCTACGACCCCAAACAGTTGTAGAGTCAGTACCCACACACATGTACGACGCTCAGCAGCTGAACTACCTCCACACACATGTAAGACTCCCAGTACCCAGCAACTGACTTGCCAACATCCTAAAGCCTGTATGACCAACAGCAACTGTTGGCCCAACATCCGCTTCCCTGTACAACTCCCGCCAGCTACCGGGACAACGCCCACAGTACAGTACAGTCGATGATAACTTATCAGTGACCTAATAAGAGCTAAGTAAGTGGGATTTGACTCTCGATAGCAACACAAATCATAAGACACTATTTGGTTTCTCTAAGATACTAGATTCTTAAAGCAAGTTGGGAGAAATAATTCATATTCCAGTACGCAGAAACACAGAACAGTTCAAATTGTTACGTGTGGAAATTCTTGAGCTTTTTCTGAATCTTTGGGCAGTTCTGTAGGTATATAATATGTCAGTATGTCTATATATCAGTTCCGTCCTTATGAAAGTTGTCCCTACACCTTGGCTGGACATACCTTATAACGGATTGACCAAGTTGGGTGAGGCAAGTCCAGCCGCCACTCTGGACATGTTCCGCGCCCCGTGATGGATGTCTCACTGAAACCCTCGCTCAGGCCACAAGCGCTTACAGTTATCTTCAGGTCGTGAATTATATTTGGGAAGTAAGACGAACAGCCTGGATTTATGAATGAGAAATGTTGAGGCCTTGCGTCCGGGAACAATACTACCCAGGAAGAATAATGGAACACTTAAGATTAAGATCATAATGGAACTTTTAGCCCCGAGAATAAGAATATCCGGGTTTTATCGTTCAGGAACGGTTGGGGCGCGAAGAATCCAGTAATTCCGCTGCAGGAAACGTGAGGCTGGTGGTGTTCAGACTGGGTCGTGTGTGTTAGTGTCTGAGTTTGTTGCTAACTCCCTAGAGCAGCACGGCGCTACCCTTGAACGTTCAAGTGCGACCACTCAGCGCGACGGTACGAGTAAGTGCGGTGGTACAATCCTTGAGCACGTTGGGATCCATATGTACAGCGAAAGGACACCGCATTACTGTGCAGCCGTGCGACCCTTGGACACGACGGTACGACCCTTAGGAACGACAGTGTGAGCCTTTAGTATGATTATCTGGCCTTTGATCTAACCCTTAAGAGTCAAGTCAAAGGCCAGGCCATCATATCCAGTGGTTGTACCGTGTTCAAGGTTGGCACCGTTGTCTTTCAGGAGTTAAGATGGCGTCCTGTGAAGCAAAGGCCATGGTAGACAGCGGTCCGCCCAGCGTCAGCCTGATCTGTACCTGCCGCTAATTATGGCTGACGACATCTGCGTCTGTGCCACAAGCTGTCATGATATACAAATACGGATCTGTATCACACGACTGTAGTTATATCTAAGTTTCTGTGTCTGAACCATATGTCTGTGATGATCAAATGTGTCTGTACCGCACGTCTGTAATGAAAGTCAAGTGTCTGTGACTTCACTATACATGTGTGATCAAATGTCTGTATTCATAGCACATATTTGTGATGATCAAATGTCTCTGTTCATACCCCACGTCTGTGGTAATATCCAAGCACCTGTTTCTGTACCACGACAAATACTCATCAGTATATTTAGTTTTCATTTATATAAGTTGTTTCATGATGTATATCACCATGGGAATGGAATGTCACACACCTCTGGCACGGTAGGTGAAGATCCATCAACAGTAATGTAAGTCTGATGCTCAGGTAATATTCTCAGGAGGCCTAAGGCAGCTGTGTATGCTACTTCCTATGGTTCCATATGTGGAGATATATCCATTATGTCCTCTTAGTATAAATAAACGAGTATTATCAAATACTCATAATACTTGAATGATTTACTGGAAAAAAAAAATACCGTTACGAAGCTAAACGTGAAAGCCCTGCGTCGGAAACAATAACCCTGGAAGAAGAAACGATTGTCCTAGAATTTTCTTCGTTTGGTCGGAATCTGAAAAGACATTGGAAATTGCGACCACCAAAGAGACGTTTACTCGGCTACGTCACCGATAGTGAAATATTGACTTAGTGTGGAACATAGAGCAAGATATCCTCCTGAGCCGGAGCGGAACCAAGCCTTACAATGGTCGTAGAACGCTGGACGCCCACTCCGGTCTGGGACGTGAAGGGCCTCAGATATCACAGCCGAAGGGTCTCATGTGAGTCCGGAGGATAAAGGGAACCGAACGGGTTCGAGTCCTGCTGTGAATGCAAAACGCGCCACTCAAAAAAGGGGAAGGTAAAGCCTCGACTGGCCTATATAATGAAGGGCCTAGGGTGGTTCTGGGTCATGAAGGACCTTAACTGTTGTGGAACGTTGGAGAGTCTCCGCCATGTTATGGAAGTGCCGCAGGATCCCTCTAGGCTTTAGAATATGGTGAAGGATACCTCCAGGCCCTGGAACATGGTGAAGGATCCCACCAGGGTCTGGAACATGGTGAGAGATCCCACCAAGATCTGGAACATGTTGAAAGAATAGACCAGGATCTGAGATATAGTGAAGGATCACACCAGGTTCTGGATCATGGTAAAAGATCCCACAAGGCTCTGGAACATCAGTAAGGGTCTCATCAGGCTCTGGAACATGTTGAAATAATCCATCTAGGCTCTGAGACATGATGAAGGATAATAACAGGCTCTGGAAAGTGGTGTAAGGCACAAGTCTCAGAATTGCTGGAGGCCCTTAACGGGCCCAAAAACGCTGCACCACAGATGTTCATATGAACTAAGGCAAGTTAGAAGACTACATCCAGGTATGGAACATGGTGTGCGGTATAAGACTGGTGGAGAAAGTATTGTAAAATTTTCAATTCTCTCAAATGGGTCTGAGATGGAGCTTGAAATGGTTCACTTTCGCCACTCTCATAAACCTGAGCGAGGATGGGAGTCATAAGAACCAGCCTGGATCTGCCTTGACTGAAGGTCGTAAAACACCAGAGTCTGACTCTCCTAACTCTTCCTCGTCAGGTCACACTTGACAATGTCTGGAACATGAAGTTAAAGAGAACTTAGGTGAACGAGGCGAAAATTCTATCACGCCTGAGTGATACCAGGTGTGACTGGCCTTTGATACTGCGTGGTGACGGCGTGATACTGGGTGTGTTGTGGCACCAGGTGTTGCAAGTATGTGTTACCAACTGTGTGAGGGGCATATGATACAAGGTATGGTAGACGTGTGGTACCAGGTGTGGTGCAAATGTAGTTGAGAGAGCTGTAGAGGTTGTGCTGAAATGGTTTAGACGTATGGAGAGGATGAATGAGGAAAGGTTGACAAAGATGTTACCAGATGTAGCAGTGTGGTACCAGGTGTTGGGTAAGTAAGGTGCCATGTGTGGTGGACGTCACGAACACAAGTTACTCCAGCATTAAGGTAACATTAAGCAGCAACAGATTACATTATCATAGGAAAGATTAATCTGATGACTTGCCTGGTGGCCTGTGAGTGCTAAACAACGCCTGGAAGCCAGATGGACCCTTAAGGGTCGTACCGTTGTGTTCAAGGGTCGTACCGTCGTGTTCAAGGGTCGTACCGTCGTGCTCAAGGGTCGTACCGTCGTGTTCAAGGGTCGTACCTTCGTACTCAAGGGCTTTATTGGATTACACAATAATCATCTGACCGTTAAATAAAAGCTCACGAACATTACATTGTCACAAACCAGACTCATTATAGCTGAATACATACACAGTCTGAATATATCAATACGGTGATTGGTTAAACAGTTGGACATAATGTCAATGAATACGTCACTATTGTTTACTTTAAATGAACATTATGCAAAACTTTTATGAGGTACCTGTTGTAAACACACCCAACTAGGTACAGAGTTGACCACGTCCCATTAGGATCAGAAGGTACTATAAATCTGACGAGATAACGAGACATTATGACAGAAGTAATTACAGGTAACAGTGCCAAGTGATTCCCGGTCAACAGGGTATAATTAGCGAGGAAACAGTTACGGCGACAATATAACCCTTATTAGGCACATAAGACAATTAGCAATATGTTTCCTCGATAATGTGTCTGACTGGACGCAGTTCCCAGGGTGACGGTACACGGGCAGGGTACCACTGATGAGGGTACGACGGTATATGAGGAAGTTATGGTGGTACATGGCAGGGTTACCACCGTATACGGGAGGGTACAACGGTACGACAGTATACAACTGGAGGACATTGTATTACTGCCGGAGGTGATGGGGTTTCACGGGAGGGTATGACGGTACAGGCAAAGGTTACGATGGTACATGGGAAAGGATGATTAGTCTAGAAAGAGGCTGCAAGTGTACACGAAGAAGGTACGACCGCCCAAGGAGTATACAACATTATATTGAGAAAATACGACAGTACAGGTGCAGAGAATAACGTTACGTAGGGAGGCCACAGCCTACATGGGGAAAGGATGTCCCGTAACGGGGAACGGTACAGCGGCGCGCGGGGAAACTAGAACGGGATGGGAGCTAACGGGGATAGCACAGCGGTACAAGCGGAGGCTACAGCGATACATGGGAAAAGAAAGAAGATAAAGGGTAACGATGCAGCGGTACATGAGGAGGTTAGAGAGGTACTCCAGGGAGGAATGCAAGCCAATGGGGAGGGTGCAGGTGTACGGAGGGACAGAAGGTAACGGAACAACGGTATAAGGGGAGCTTACGATGATACACAATGGAAAGGATGCGGTATAGGTGTAGGGCACGACGGTACATGAAGAGGTTACAGCGGTGCAGGAGAACATTATAATGGTACACAAAAGTGTTCAGACAGAAAATGGGAATAAGAACATTTCTAGAGAACAATGCGACGGTACATGGGTAGGGGTAGACCGGTATTTGGAGAGGGTATCACGGTACACGAGTTACCATGATTGTATGGATGCGGTACGACTGTACACGGAGCAAGTGAGACGGTACATTCGGGTTAAAACAGTGAACGGGAGGTACAACGGTACAAGGAATGTATGAAGACACAGGGAGATAATACCCTGGTAACTCAGGCGGGAAACGATCATACAGACGACGGTCCAGTGATACAGGAACGACAGATCGATAAGACGGTATACGGTACACGAATATACTACAGTGCAAAGCGGTACAAAGACACACAGATGGGGTGTAAAGATACGTAAAGAAGGTACAGTGGGAGCTTACGGCAGTATACGATGGAGAATGGTACAGTCGACGATGGCGAGACAGTTCAGGAGATGTAAGGTATGATGAGATGTTACGATGGTGCAGGTAGAATGTGCGACGGTGCACGGGTAGGTTTCGACGTGTATGACATGAGCAGGACTTAAGTAGAGAGGGTATGAGAGCAGAGGGAGAGAGTAAAGTACTTCACGTGGAGGCTGCTGTGTGCCATCCCTTAATGTTATAGTTCTGCGATGACCAGGAATATCATGTTAACGTGTTAAGTAAATGTGTCAAGTATTGGCGTGTCAACCGTGAGTATGTTGGTGTATTTACTACATAAGGATAAAGGAATGAACAGGTTAACTATGAACGCAGGGACTGTATGTTAGCAATGGATTGGCTAATCGCTAATCTGTAAACCATGAATGTGCAATTTAATGATGAAGATTCTTTGTGTTTATTGTAAAGGTCATATATCAAAGATGTTGATAATGGATCAGCTTGGCAACTATATTCAATAAAGTAATTACTGTTGTAATAATGATCAAGATGATGTGCATCTCTGCAAGTGAGGTATGATATTATATACGATGATAAGGATGTGATTATGGCCAAACCTAACGAGAGAGACTTGCAGCTTCTCTCTCGCTATATACCACATCATTATACTATATACTCCCTCCATGTCACCTTAAACCCTCTCCTTTCTCTTGCTTCCTCCATGTCACCTTAACCAGTCTACCCACTCCACTTCTCTTACTTCCTCTTCTCTTCCCCAAGCTCTCCCTCCTTCCCTATAGTTTTATAAGAACGCCGCCCCCTCCCACATCACTTCCTCACTAACCCTTGAAGTTCGCCTTACTCTGATGCTACACGGACAGACAGGCAGACAAAAAGACGGACACACACGCACGTCAACCTCTCACTCAACAACAGATCAGGACCCACTCCCACACTGCCAGCCTCCTAAGCCTGAGGCCTCTCTACCCTGCCCGAGCCAAACTTAATACCTCTCAAGACTCCGGCCTTAACAATAGACCTGACGCTCCACCCATCCAAGCCCGCATCTTAATACAAGCCCAGTGAACCTAACGGGAAATGACTCGTAGCAAAAGAATGACTTTACGGACGAGAGAGACATGTTAGAAACACGAGCAATAAGGGTTCGCGCGGGAACATGAACACGCAACATTATAGTTGTTTTCCCGCTGGCACCATCGGTTGGAGGCTGTGGACAACAGAATCTTGCGTGACGTCTTACAGCAGGGTACCAGCAGACTAAGCAAAACAAACATGCGCCCTAAAGTTACTGTCAGGAAACTATTATCAAAGTCGCCATCTGGTGGAAAAAGGCCCAGTGGCAGGATGTGTCTAGAGAGCCGTGCCAAGTGACTCCTTCCGGCTGCTGATGTTCACACCAGATCTTAAAACAGTCTAAGGTGCTCTTCTGCCAGAGGAAAAAATGAAATGAGCAAACTTCTATATGAACAAATATTCGGACAGATGAACATATGAACATGATCGCTATATGACGGTCCATGTCCATGAAAATAATGAACACGTTGCTAAGGATCCTGATTGTGGGTGTCGTCCAACCACATCATGAAACTGAAGTTGGGTTACATTCTTGTCTTTTGTCCACAACGTGAGGCTAACAATACCTACTGACCAGAAGTGAGTCCATGTAGCAGAGGAACTTCACGAGTGTCATCTCCACTTCAGAGGGAAGAACCACTGCTGGACAAGGCTTGCCATCCACCGGTAATGACACGGAACATGAACTCCGTCGCCGTCACCCAGTGAAATGGCTGACGGTGGTTAGGTTCTCTCTTATGACCCAGATGACAGATAAGGCAGTGACCCAAAATGCTGCTCCCACCAGTAAAGGAACATGAGCGGACATCATGCCGACCCCATCATGATGAACTTGTTACAACAGCGTCCATCGCTTAATAAAGGCACTCACTAATAAACTCTTTCGTTCTACCGGCGATGGGGAAGGCCAAAGACACCGAGAACACAAGATCTGTCTAGAGTGATACGTGGCCGGTGTTTGAATTGTCTAGTGTGATGCGTGGCCAGCGTCTGCATTGTCTAGAGTGAAGCGTGGCCAGTGTCTGTGTTGTCTAGAGTGATGAGTGGTACGTGTCTGTATTGTCTAGTGTAATGCGTGGACAGTGTCTGTATTGTCTAGAATGATGTGTGGCCAGTGTCTGTACTGTCTAGTGTGATGCGTGGTCAGTGTCTGTAGTCTAGTGTAATGCGTGGCCATGGTGTGTATTGTCTAGTGTGATGCGTGGTCAGTGTCTGTATTTTCTAGTGTGATACGTGGTCAGTGCCTGTATTGTCTAGTGTGATTCGTGGTCAGTGTCTGTATTATCTAGTGTGATGCATGGCCAGTGTCTGTATTGTCTAGAGTGATGCGTGGCTAGTGTCTATATTGTCTAGTGTGATATGTGGCCAGTGTCTGTATTGTCTAGTGTGATACGTGGCCAGTGTCTGTATTGTCTAGTGAGATGCGGGGTCAGTGTCTGTATTGTCTAGAGTGATGCGTAGTCAGTGTCTGTATTGTCTAGAGTGATGCGTGGCCAGTGTCTGTATTGTCTGGTGTGATGCGTGGTTAGTGTCTGTATTGTCTAGTGTGATGCGTTTCCATTGTTTATATTGTCTAGATTGATGCGTGGACAGTGTCTATACTGTGTAGTGTGATGCGTGGCCAGTGTCTGTATTTTCAAGTGTGATGCGTAGCCAGTGTCTGTGTTGTCTAGAGTGATGCGGGGCCATTGTCTGTATTGTCTAGTGTGATGCGTGGTCAGTGTCTCTATTGTCTAGTGTGATGCGTGGCCAGTGTCTCTATTGTCCAGTGTGATGCGTGGCCAATGTCTGTGTTGTCTAGAGTGATGTGTGACATGTGTCTGTATTGTCTAGTGTAATGTGTGGTCAGTGTCTGTATTGTCTAGTGTGATGAGTGGCCAGTGTCTGTATTGTCTAAAGTGATGCGTGACCAGTGTCTGTATTGTCTAGTGTGATGCGTGGCCAGTGTCTCTATTGTCCAGTGTGATGCGTGGCCAGTGTTTGTGTTGTCTAAAGTGATGTGTGGCGTGTGTCTGTATTGTCTAGTGTAATGTGTGGTCAATGTCTGTATTGTCTAGTGTGATGGGTGGCCAGTGTCTGTATTGTCTAGAGTGATGCGTGACCAGTGTCTGTATTGTCTAGTTTGATGCGTGGCCAGTGTCTGTATTGTCTAGAGTGATGCGTGACCAGTGTCTATATTGTCTAGTGTGTTGGATGACCAGTGTCTGTATTGTCTAGAGTGATGCGTGGCCAGTGTCTGTATTGTTTAGTGTGATGCGTGGCCAGTGTCTTTAATGTGTAGTGTGATGCATGGCCAGTGTCTGTATTGTCTAGTATGAAGCGTGGCCAGTGTCTAGCGTGATGCGTAGACAGTGTGTGTTTTGTCTAGTGTGATGTGTGGCCAGTGTCTGTAATGTCTAGAGTGATGCGTGACTAGTGTCAGTATTGTCCTGTTTGATGCGTGGCCAGTGTCTGTATTGTCTAATATGATGCGTGGCCATTGTGTGTATTGTCTAGTGTGATGCGTGTCCAGTGTCTGTATTGTCTAGTGTGACGCATGGCCTGTGTCTTTTTTGTGTAGAGTGTTGCGTGACCAGTGTCTATAGTCTAGTGTGATGCGTGGCCAGTGTCTGTATTGTTTTGAGTGATGCGTGGCCAGTGTTTGTATTGTCTAATGTGATGCATGGCCAGTGTCTGTATTGTCTAGAGTGGTGCGTGGCCAGTGTATGTATTGTCTAGAGTGATGCGTGACCAGTGCCTGTATTGTCTAGTGTGATAGTTGGCCAATGTCTGTATTCTCTAGTATAATGCGTATCCAGTGTTTGTATTGTCTAGTTTGATGCGTGGCCAATGACTCTATTGTCTTGAGTGATGCGTGGTAAGTGTCTGTATTGTCTAGAGTGATGCATGACCAGTGTCTCTATTGTCTAGTGTGATGCGTGGCCATGGCCAGTGTCGGTATTTTCTAGTTTGATGCGTGGCCAATGTCTGTATTGTCTAGAGTGATACGTTGCCAGTGTCTGTATTTTCTAGTGCGTTGTGTGGCCAGTGACTCTATTGTCTAGAGTGATGCTTGGCCGGTGTCTGTATTGTCTAGTGTGATGCGTGGTCTGTGTTTGTATTGTATAGAGTGATGCGTGGCCAGTATCTGTATAGTGTAGTATGATTCATGGCCAGTGTCTGTATTTTCTAGTTTGTTGCATGGTCAGTGTCTTTATTGTCTAATGTGATGCGTGGCCAGTGGCTGTATTTTCTAGAATGATGCGTGACCAGTGAGTGTATTGTCTAGTGTGATGCATGGCCAGTGTCTCTATTGTGTTGAGTGATGCTTGACCAGTGTCTGTATTGTCTAGTGTGATGCATGGCCAGTGTCTGTATTGTTTAGTGTGATGCGTGGCTAGTGTCTGTATTGTCTAGTTTGATGCGTGGCCAATGACTCTATTGGGAAGAGTGATGCGTGGCCAGTGTCTGTATTGTCTAGAGTGATGCGTGACCAGTGTCTGTATTGTCTATTGTGATGTGTGGTCATTGTCTGTATTGTCTAGTGTGATGCTTGGCCAGTGTCTGTATTGTCTAGAGTGATGCGTTACCAGCGTCTCTATTGTTTAGTTTGATGCGTGGCCAGTGTCTGTATTGTCTAGAGTGATGCGTGGCCAGTGTCTGTATTGTCTAGCGTGATGCGTGGCCATTGACTCTATTGTCTAGAGTGATGCTTGGCCAGTGTCTGTAGTGTCTAGTGCGATGCTTGGTCAGTGTCTTTATTGTTTAGAGTGATGCGTGGCCAGTGTCTGTATTGTTTAGTGTGATGCGTTGCCAGTGTCTGTATTTTCTAGTGTGATGCGTGGTCAGTGTCTGTATTGTCTATTGTGATGCGTGGCCAGTGTCTATATTGTCTAAAGTGATGCATGACCAGTGTCTGTATTGTCTAGTGTGATGCGTGGCCAGTGTCTTCATTGTCTTGAGTGATACGTGGCCATTATCTGTATTGTGCAGTATGATGCGTGGCCAGTGTCTGTATTGTCTAGAGTGATGCGTGGACTGTGCCTGTGTTGTCTAGAGTGATGAGTTTTATGTGTCTTTATTGTCTAGTGTAATGCGTGGTCAGTGTCTGTATTGTCTAGAGTGATGCGTGGCCAGTGTCTGTGCTGTCTAGTGTGATGCGTGGTCAGTATCTGTATTGTCTAGTGTGATGCATGGCCAGTGTCTGTATTGTCTAGAGTGATGCGTGGCTAGTGTCTGTATTGTGAAGTGTGATGCGTGGCCAGTGTCTGTATTGTCTAGTGTGATGCTTGGAAAATGTCTGTATTGTCTAGAGTGATGCGTGACCAGTGTGTGTATTGTCTAGTATGATGCGTAGTCAGTGTTTGTATTGTCTAGAGTAATGCGTGGCCAGTGTGTGTATTGTCTAGTGTGATGCCTGGCCAGTGTGTGTATTGTGTAGTGTGATGCGTGGTTAGTGTCTGTACTGTCAAGTGTGATGCGTTTCCAGTGTCTATATTGTCAAGAGTGATGCGTGGACAGTGTCTATACTGTGTAGTGTGATGTGTGGCCAGTGTCTGTATTGCCAAGTGTGATGCGTAGCCAGTGTCCGTGTTGTCTAGAGTGATATGGGGCCATTGTCTGTATTGTCTAGTGTGATGCGTTGTCAGTGTCTATATTGTCTAGAGTGATGCGTGGCAAGTGCCTGTATTGTCTAGAGTGATACGTGGCCAGTGTCTCTATTGTCTAGTGTGATGGGTGGCCAGTGTCTCTATTGTCCAGTGTGATGCGTGGCCAATGTCTCTGTTGTCTACAGTGATGTGTGGCATGTGTCTGTATTGTCTAGTGTAATGCGTGGTCAGTGTCTATATTGTCTATTGTGATGGGTGGCCAGTGTCTGTATTGTCTAGTGTGATGCGTAGTCAGTTTCTGTATAGTCTAGAGTGATGCGTGGCCAGTGTCTGTATTGTCTAGTGTGATGCGCGGCCAGTGTCTGTTTTGTCTAGTGTGATGCGTGGCCAGTGTCTGTATTGTTTAGAGCGATGCGTGGCCAGTGTCTATATTGTCTAGTGTGATGCGTGGCCAGTGTCTCTATTGTCCAGTGTGGTGCGTTGCCAGTGTCTGTATTGTCTAGAGCGATTCGTGACTAGTGTCTGTATTGTCTAGAATGATGCGTTTCCAGTGTCTGTATTGTCTAGAGTGATGCATGGCCTGTGTCTGCATTGTCTAGTGTGATGCGTGGCCAGTGTCTGTATTGTCAAGTGTGTTGCGAAGCCAGTGTCTGTGTTGTCTAGAGTGATGCTGGGCTATTATCTGTATTATCTAGTGTGATGCGTGGTCACTGTCTGTATTGTCTAGTGTGATACGTGGCCAGTGTATGTATTTTCTAGTGTGATACGTGGCCAGTGTATGTATTTTCTAGTGTGATCCTTGGCCAGTGTCTGTATTGTCTAGTGTGATGCGTGGCCAGTGTCTGTATTGTCTAGAGTAGTGCGTGACCAGTGTCTGAATTGTCTAGTGTGATGCGTAGCCAGTGTCTCTATTGCCTAGAGTAATGCGTGGCCAGTGTCTGAATTGTCTAGTGTGATGCGTGGCCAGTTTCTGTATTGTCTAGAGTGATGAGTGTTATGTGTCTGTATTGTCTAGTGTAATGCGTGGTCAGTGCCTGTATTGTCTAGTGTGATGCGTGGCCAGTGTTTGTGCTGTCTAGTGTGATGCGTGGTCAGTGTCTGTATTGTCTAGTGTGTTGCGTGACCAATGTCTGTATTGTCTAGTGTGATGCGTGGCCAGTGTATTTAATGTGTTGTGTGATGCGTGGCCAGTGTCTGTATTGTCTAGTGTGATGCGTGTAGAGTGTGTGTATTGTCTGGTGTGATGCGTGGCTAGTGTCTGTAATATCTAGAGTGATACGTGACCAGTGTCTATACTGTCTAGTTTGATGCGTACCCAGTGTCTGTATTGTCTAGAGTGATGCGTGGCCAGTGTCTTTTTTGTCTAGTGTGATGCGTGGCTAGTGTCTGTAATATCTAGAGTGATACGTGACCAGTGTCTATATTATCTAGTTTGATGCGTACCCAGTGTCTGTATTGTCTAGTGATGCGTTGCCTGTGTCTCTATTGTCTAGAGTGATGAGTGACCAGTGTCTCTATTGTCTAGTGTGATTGCTTGGCCAGTGTCTCTATTGTTTAGAGTGATGAGTAAACAGTGTCTGTATTGTCTAGTGTGATGCGTGGCCAGTGTCTCTCTTGTCTAGTGTGAGGCGTGTTCAGTGTCTGTATTGTCTAGAGTAACAAGTGGCCAGTGTCTGTATTGTCTAGTGTGATGCGTGGCCATTGTGTGTATTGTCTAGTGTGAGGCGTGGCCAGAGTCTGTATTTTCTTGAATGATGCGTTACCAGTGTCTGTATTGTCTAGTGTGATGCATTGCCAGTGTCTTTATTGTGTAGAGTGTTGCGTGACTAGTGTCTGTATTGTCTAGTGTGATGCGTGGCCAGTGTCTGTTTTGTCTAGTGTGATGCGTGGCCAGTGTTTGTAATGTCTAGAGTGATGCTTGGCCAGTGTCTGTATTGTCGCGCGTGGTGCGTGACCAGTATCTGTATTGTCTATTGTGATGCTTGGCCAGTGTCTGTATTGTCGAGAGTGATGCGTGACCAGTTCCTGTATTGTCTAGTGTGATAAGTGGCCAATGACTCTGTTATCTAGAGTGATGCGTGGCCAGTGTCTGTATTGTCTATTGTGATGCGTGGTCAGTATCTGTATTGTCTCGTGTGATGCATGGCCAGTGTCTGTATTGTCTAGAGTGATGAGTGACCAGTGTCTGTATTTCCTAGTTTGATGCGTGGCCAGTGTCTGTTTTGTCTAGAGTGATGTGTGGCCAGTGTCTGTATTGTCTATTGTGATTCGTGGCCAGTGACTCTATTTTCTAGAGTGATGTTTGGCCAGTGTGTGTATTGTCTAGTGTGATGCGTGGTCAGTGGTTGTATATTTTAGAGTGATGCGTGGCCAGTGTCTGTATTGTCTAGTGTGATGCGTGCCCAGTGTCCCTATTTTCTAGTGTGATGCGTTGTCAGTGTCTGTATTGTCTAATGTGATGCGTGGCCAGTGTCTGTATTGTCTAGAATGATGCATGACCAGTGTCTGTATTGTCTAGTGTGATGCGTGGCTAGTATCTGTAATGTCTAGTGTGATGCGTGGCCAGTGTCTGTATTGTCCAGAGTGATGCGTGACCTGTGTCTCTATTGTCTAGTGTGATGCGTGGCTAGTGTCTGTATTGTCTAGAGTGATGCCTCACCAGTGTCTCTATTGTCTAGTGTGATGCCTGACCAGTGTCTGTATTGTCTAGAGTGATGCGTCACCAGTGTCTCTATTGTCTAGTGTGATGCGTGGCCAGTGTCTGTATTGTCAAGAGTGATGAGGGACCAGTGTCTGTATTTTCTAGTCTGATGCGTTGCCAGTGTCTGTGTTGTCTAGAGTGATGCGTGGCCAGTGTCTGTATTGTCTAGTGTGATGCGTGGTCAGTGTCTTTATTGTTTAGAGTGATGCGTGGCCACTGTCTATATTGTCTAGTGTGATGCGTGGCCAGTGTCTGTATTTTCTAGTGTGATGCGTGGTCAGTGTCTGTATTGTCTAGTGTGATGCGTGGCCAGTGTCTGTGTTGTCTAGAGTGATGCGTGGCCAGTGTTTGTATTGTCTAGTGTGATGCGTGGTCAGTGTCTGTACTGTCCAGAGTAACGCGTGACCAGTGTCTGTATTGTCTAGTGTGATGCTCGGCCATTGTGTGTATTGTCTAGTGTGACGCGTGGCCAGTGTCTGTATTGTCTAGAATGTTGCGTGACCAGTGTCTGTATTGTCTAGTGTGGTGCATGGCCAGTGTCTTTATAGTCTATAGTGATGCGTGATCAGTGTCTGTATAGTTTAGTGTGATGCGTGGCCAGTGTCTGTATTATCTAGTGTGATGCGTGGCCAGTGTCTGTAATGTCTAGTGTGGTGCGGAGCCAGTGTTTGTATTGTCTAGAGTGTTGCGTGACCAGTGTCTGTATTGTCTAATGTGATGCGTGGTCAGTGTCTCTATTGTCTAGAGTGATGCGTGACCAGTGTCTGTATTGTCTAGTGTGATGCGTGGTCTGTTTCTGTATTGTTTAGTGTGATGCGTGGCCAGTGTTTGTATTGTCTCGTGTGGCGCGTGGCCAGTGTCTCCGTTGTCTTCTGTGATGCGTAGTCGGTGTCTATTGTCTAGAGTGATGCGTCACCAGTGTCCCTATTGTCTAGTGTGATGCGTGGCCAGTGTCTGTATTGTCTAGAGTGATGCGTGACCAGTGTGTGAATTGTCTAGTGCGTAACGTGACCAATGTCTGTATTGTGTAGGGTGATGCGTGGCCAGATTCTGTATTGTCTAGTGTGATGCGTGACCAGTGACGCTATTGTCTAGAGTGATGCGTGGCCAGTGTCTGTATTGTAAAATGTGATGCGTGGTCAGTGTCTGTATTGTTTAGAGTGATGCGTTGCCAGTGTCTGTATTGTTTAGTGTAACGCGTGGCCAGTGTCTGTATTGTCTAGTGTGATGCGTGGTCAGTGTCTCTATTTTCTAGTGTGATGCGTGGTCAGTGTCTGTATTGTCTAATGTGATGCATGGCCGGTGTCTATATTGTCTAAAGTGATGCGTGACCAGCGTCTGTATTGTCTAGTGTGATGCGTGGCCAGTGTCTGTATTGTCTAGTGTGATGCATGGTCAGTGTTTGTATTGTTTAGTGTGATGCGTGGTCAGTGTCTGTATTGTCTAGTGTGATGCGTGGTCAGTGTGTGTAATGTATAGTGAGATGCGTGGTCAGTGTCTGTATTGTCTAATGTGATGCGTTGCCAGTGTTTGTATTGTCTAGAGTGATGCGTTATCAGTGTGTGTATTATCATTAGTTTTTCACATAGGTACTCTTGTCAGTTCATATCCACTCCAGTATATATAAGCATCATCATTGCTGTGTCCGTCAAATCTGTGGCCCCTATTCCCCGGCATCATGGGTACTAAGAATCTCATGGTTTCAGCCTGACTCTACTGCCTATGAGATGGAGGGCTCTACCAGTCGTAGTACCGGCTCCTCCCATGACTTTTCCCTCTCTGTGAGACCTTTCTCTTTTTCTATTCACTATACCAACATTCGTGATCTCTCTAATAACCTCTCCTCAGTTGAACGCCATCTGTCTAATACCTCTCTAGTATCTTACTTCTGTCTGAGACATAGATGTCTTATGATGTTTTCACTAGTCCCTTTTTCATATCTAGCCATAATCTTCACTCACGATTCCGATTCAGAGGTGGTGTTTGTGCTTACTTTTACATAAACAGACCTGTTGCACGCCTTAACGACCCTGAGTCTCCAAACTTTGATGTTATGTGACTGAAAGTCTGTCGCTCCACTACCACACTTGTCCTCTGTTTCGTCTGTTGCTCTCCTAATTCGACAAATTTTATATCCTTCGGCCATCTAAACTCCTGCCATGAGACTGAGACATCTTCTCACCCGCAAGCAGAGATCCTCTGCCTCGGGGATTTCAACGTTCACCATAGGAATTGGTTGAATTCCTCCCATACGGATGACGGAGGGATCGAGGCACTCACGTTCTCTATTCTCAATGATTTAGAGCAAATTATCTCCCACCCAACCCATATACCTGACCTTTATGACCACTTTCCTAATATTCTGGACTTGTTTTTCTCCTCTAATCGATCTCGATGCAAATACTGTCTTGCCCCCTGTTGGTTCATCATATCATGCTCTCATAAATGTATCTATTCTAACGGCACCACCCTTTCCAGCAGTCCCTTCTAAGCGAAAATACTGGCACCTGAAAAAAGCTGACTGAAATAACCTACGTAACTTCTTTTTTTTTACTTTCCTTGGGTAAATTGATGTCTCTTATGTGGTGATGCTTCTGTCTCCGCAAAATACATAACAGAGGTTATTCTTGTGGGAATGTAAGCATTTATCCTCTCTTCCTCCAAGACTACTTCATCGAATTCATGATTCAACCGTTCCTGTTCTGAGGCCATTCAGGCAAGGGATCAGGCATATCGGGCTTAGAAAATCTCTCCTACCTCTGGCTCCCTTCATCTTTTATCACTCCCCGTAATCGCTACGAGCACATTATCTGTGAGGCGAAGCGTGACTTTATTCAAAGGAAGTACGATAACCTCTCCTCGTCATCCACGGACAGGTCTTTCTGGTCTTTAGCTGAGGGCATCTCTAACAGCTTCTGTCGCTCTACCTTTCCCTCACTCTCCTGACGGTAGTATAATTGTCTCTCCCGTTGACAAAGCAACTCTATTTGGTTCCCGTTTCTCCTCTAACTCCCCCTTGGATGACTCAAACATTCCCTCACCCCCTGATGCTCCTCTTACTAATCCTATGACTCTTCCGCAATCTCTTTTCGGACTGTCCGAAAAGCGCTTCTTTCTCTAGACATAAGCAAGGCTTATGGGTCTGATGGCACCCATCACCGTGTACTGAGTGCGCCTTTGAACTTGAACCTCTGCTTGCTCGTCTATTCCGTTTCTGTTTAAAAGCCAAAACTTTTCCTTCCCCCTGGAAACATGTTGTGATACATCCCATCCCTGAGAAGGGTGACCGTTCTGACTCCTCTAACTATCGTCCTGTTGCTTTGACATCTACCATTTCCAAAGTCTTTGAATCC
>JAYMFT010402126.1:0-18835 GCA_038088735.1 Panulirus argus | reverse complement strand
GGGGCGAGGGTAGGGGGGGAGGGAGATAAGGAGGGGGAAGGGGAGGAGGGGGGGAATGTCTGGGGGGGGGATGTTTTGGTGGTGCTGGGGACGGAGCAGCTGCTGGCCTGTCGCGAGTGAGCTGAGCTGCTCCAACTGCTTCTGCTGCCCAGACCTCCTGCTGCTCCTGCTACTGCTGCTACCCAGGCCTCGTCCGTCTGTTTTTTTTTTTTTTCTTTCTTTGGCTGTGGGGAGAACTGAGAGGGATTTATAAGTAGGAAGAGGTTTATAAAGTGATAGTGGAGTGTTGGGGGTGCTTAAGTAGTGGTGAGGGAAGATTTGTAATAATGGTGGTGATGGTGTTGGAGGAGGACGTTGGTGTTGTTGGGGAGGGAGAGAGAAGTGACCGAGGAGGTGAGGTGTGTGGTGGGGTTGGGGAAGTGACAGGGAAAAGCCGGAAGTGTTGGTGGGGAAGGGACCCATTTTAGTGGTGGGGATGACGTGAATATGTTGAGGATGACGTGGATGTGGTGGGGATGACGTGAGTGTGGTGGAGATGACGTGGATGTGGTGGGGATTGACGTGGATGTTGTGGGGATGACATGGAAGTGGTGGAGATGAACTGCATGTGGTGGGGATGACTTGGGTGTGGTGGGGATGACTGTGATGACATATTCCTTTATGTGTAACCGACCTTATATCTCTCCCATTCGTCGGGTATTCCTCTGATGAGCCTGACCTTCTGGTTGACCTCTGTGCCTTGTCCTGAAGGTCACTTTTGGTGACCCCCCCCCCCCATGAGCCACCCTGACCTCTTTCGTACGTACGTGACCTTTGACCCAGATTGGTTACCTGCCACCCTATGACCCTCGACTAATCCTGGCCGTTGGACCTTAGCATTGTCATGACCTGTGGTTAGTAACATTTTGAACCACCCTGCCTGACCTTTGACACCTGCTGACCTTTGGTTAGGAAGATTTTATTCCTCGCGCCGCCAGTATGTGATACCTGACCCATCTTGACCTCTGACCCTTACGATGTGGAGCTCCAAGTTCGCCCACCTGACTGACGCATGTTCTTGTTATATGGATTTAAATGATGGCAGGGTCGTAACTCCCTCCTCTGTTCCCCCTTCTCCCCCACCCTCCTTGTGGCAAGAAGTAACTCATCCTCCTCAGATGGAGAGGAAATGAGTTACCTACTGCAGGAGGGGCGATGGTGTAGCAGAAGGGACGTAGCACGAGGACGCACGAGACCCGGAAGCTATTGTTCGGATCGCATAAAATTTCGTACATTGACCATTGGTGAGCTAGGTTAGGCCAGCTAGCTAGGATAGGCTTGGCCAGCTAGCATGGCTAGGCAAGGCGATGCTAACTAGACTAGGCTAGGTTAGGTTAGGTTAGGTTAGGTTAGGTTGTTAGATTAGGACAGGTTTGGGTACGTTAGGTTAGGTGGATCTGTTAGGTTAGGTTAGGTTATGCTAGTTTTTTTCAGTGGGGGAAGTTACTTGGTTAGGTTAGGTCAAGTTAAGTTAGGTTTCGATAAGCTAGGTTAGTGTACAGACCCAACCTAATGTCACCTAACTTAAGCCAACCCAGCCTAGCATAGCCTAAAAAAAAAAAAACATGTGGGATAGGGATGTTGTGAGGACGAATCTTCAGATGATCAGCCAATTCATCCAAAAGGATTGGGTCACCATACAAAGAAAGATATAGTACATTAGGTTAGACTGAGCTTAGTTTATAGCTAAAGGAAGGATGCTTCAGCTGTAGGAGTTACGCTCTGAGAATTGAAAAAAAAAAAGTCTTGTATAGATTTCTACCGTGATGAATATGTAATATATTTTCCTTTGAAGTGTCAGAAGGCGATCAAGACTCACTTCTCTTCAGAGTCAGGTGTTGAGAGGGGTAGGTAGGGAGGGGGGTTGTCTATACAACACCCCCGGGACCTGATCCACCTCTGGCGACATAAACAGACCGCGTTTGTGTAATTCTCCTTTTTCCGTTATTTCACAGCGGTGGAGACGGTCACCGACGCCCGAGACTGTTGTGCACAGACACACGCACACACGCCTCGCACATTCTTATTCACACGTAAATCAGCGTGGAAATTGTTACCTGGTGTCATGATGTCGGGTTGTAAGTCGTGTGATGGGGGGGGGGGGCAGGACGGGCCGGGGGGGGCGGGGCGGCCCAAGGCGGCGGGAACAGAGCTTCTGAGGGCGGAGCGCGCAGTTACATACCACCTGGTCCTCCTCCTCCTCCTCCTCCTCCTCTTCTCATTTGCTGGCAATATTTTTTCCCTCTTCAAGTCTGAGAAATGATCGCCCACCAGGAAGGTCACGTTATTTCTCTGAGCAGGGTCTCCCGTCAGACTCTCCGTGGAGGATTAGGGAGGATTGGGACAGGACGGAGCTGTCATCCCTTCAGTCCTAACCAGGTGGTGGAGAGATGGCTTTGTGGACAGACTTATGGCTATGTTGGTGTGTTTGCTGGACATAGATAGCCAGGCAGACGGCCTGGACTTGTGAATCTGTTTTTCTTTACGACAGACCGTTTCAGGATAATAATAATTGTCTCTCCTGCACTCATCCTTGTCTCTCTCTCTCTCTCTTTCTCCCCCCTTCCCCCTCCCCCCTTTCCCCTCTCCCCCCCACTTTACGCCAGATTATTCAGCCGGAATTCTCCCCCGGCAACGTTTTCTTGTTTCCCCTCATCAACGACTGTGAGAATGGTTGCCAACTTTCTTTTTCATCTCTTTTCCCAGCATCTTTTTTCTTTCTCTCTCTCTCTCTCTCTCTCTCTCTCTCGGAGAATAGTTTTGGACGTCTTACGCGGAAGGAGGAGGAGGGGGCGAGGGAGGGAAGAGACGTCTGGAAGGGGGGGGAGGGAGGGGAGGAGGAGGAGGAGGGGAGTTTTTTTGTCTCATAGTGCAACCCGTGTGTAGCGTCCGGAGCCAACACCTCGGTCCGTGTACCCGGTTGTCCGTTTCCTGTGGACAGAAGCATTGTACCAAACAGTTATTTTTCTCCTTTCTTTTTCTCTAACTGACTTGAAAGACATTGCCCAATTAACGAGAGTAAATGATTACAAAAGGCACCGGTGCCACTTGCCCCGTTTTAATGAGAGAAGCGAACAGAACAAGATGCAATTAAGGACATAAATAGAAAGATATGTATATAAAAGGGGAGAAAGACACGCAGAAAAATTATGTGATCAATTTACAGAGAGAGAGAGAGAGAGAGAGAGAGAGAGAGAGAGAATGATGGAAGGCCCCCTTCCCCCCCACATCTAGCTTGATGGAAAGGTCCACGCCTAGCTTGACGGGAGGCTTCATATCTGGCTATGAAGGAAGGCTTCACACCTGGCTTAACGATGGACTTTACACTTGGCTTGATGTGCACACCTGCCTCGACGGGAGGCTTAACACCTGGCTTTGAAGGAAGGCTCCACACCTGGCTTAACGAAAGACTTTACACCTAGCTTGATGTGAGGCTTCACACCTGGCTTAACGGGAGGTTTCACACCTGGCCTAACGGGAGCCTTCACACCTGGCTTGACGGGAGTCTTCACACCTGGCCTGACGGGAGGCTTCACACCTGACTTGACGGGAGGCTTCACACATGACAAGGAGGGAGGCTCCTCACCTGGCTTGACGGAAAGGTTCCACATGTAACTTTACGAAAGGATTGACATCTGGATAAGGTGTGTCAAAAATCATAACAGGAACTATGGAGACGGTTCAAGAACTCTGTAGAATCATTATCACTAAAATAATTCTTATAATTATGAACCAGTTAATTAAGCAAACAATTTTTATGATAATTCATCGTAGGTGAGATCAGCTTTGTTGAATTCACCGAGACCTTTGTTATTAATGTTCCAGGTGTGATGATGTCAGACGCAGCTCCAGTCACTTCTCATGATGATCCTCCAGTCACCACTCATGATAATCCTCCAATCACCTCTCATGATAACCCTCCGGTCACCACTCATGATAATCCTCCTGTCATCTCTCATGATAATCCTCCATTCACCTCTCATGATAATCCTCCAGTCACCACTCATGATAATCCTCCAGTCACCTCTCATGATAAGCCTTCAGTCATCACTTATGGTAACCCTCCACTCACCACTCATGATAATCCTCCACTCACCACTAATGATAATCCTTCAGTCATCACTCATGATAATCCTCCAGTCACCTCATGATAACCCTCCAGTCACCACTCATGATAATCCTCCAGTCACCACTCATGACAATCCTCCAGTCACCTCTCATGATAACCCTCCAGTCACCACTCATCATAATCCTCCAGTCACCTCATGATAACCCTCCAGTCACCACTCATGATAACCCTTCAGTCACCACTCATGATAACCCTCCAGTCACCACTCATGATAACCCTCCAGTCACTTATCATGATAATCCTCCAGTCACCACTCATGATAACTCCACATTCTCCCAAGGCCAGTCCTTCTGCTCGTGGATATTATACTCTAACATCTCATAATCATGGAGGAGCCTCATGAGTATAAATATCTCATAATTACCCCCACAGTCACTCATACCCATCTCATAATGCCTAATGAACCCACCCGGCCACTGCCTCAGGATTTTAAAACTTTTCATGATAATTACGACTCAGTCCTTCATAACTTGGAAGTATTGAACCGTCCCCTCCCCCCCCTGCCCCCCCCCCGCCTGTACCGCACACCACACCGGGTCCCCGCCTCCCTCTACACTAGCCAGCGCTATACCACACACACCACCCAGGTCCCCGCCTCCCTCCACAGTGGCCAGGGCTGTACCACACACACACACACCACCCAGGTCCCCGCCTCCCTCCATGCTGGCCAGGGCTGGACTACATACCACCCAGGTCCCCGCCTCCCTCCACAGTGGCCAGGGCTGTACCACACTCCACCAAAGTCCTGGTGCAACTCCCTACTGTACATTCAGGACTAAATAATAGCTTCTTCTACATTCCTCTCCTGCACGGGTCCCGACATAGGCATTACAGGAAAATCTAACTGACAGATAAAGGCAGAAAAGACATACTCCTCTCAGGCACAGAGGCCTTGGTGGTGGGTGTCTGATGAGGATGTCTGGTGGCTCTCGTCCCCTACAAGGGGCGTCAGTGTTGGGAGTGGATGAAGATGGAGATAAGGAGGTGATGACCACATGTAAGGATCAGCTGCATGGGGAGGGCTTGGCAACCCTGTGAGATGGGTCTCACCCCGCGGGGAGAGACTGTCTACCATGTCTACCGTAGCAGGGGTGCATCGGGGGGGAGATAACCCGTGGTGCGGGATCTTTAATTACGCTACTCTATTAGCCTTCATGGCCCCGTCATGAAGTAATGACCTGTACCAAGGCAGTTAGCTCACCTCGATATCCGCCCATGACATGACCACCCCCCACCCCCAACCCCTCCCAACCCCCCAACCCCTCCCCTCCCAAACCCCCTCCCCTGCTCCCCCCACCCACCACCACCGGGGTTCATGACGCGCACCCCGAGGGAATGACGTGCTACAAGCACGTCTCGCCAGACTGTCCTGACCCATGACAAAGTCTGTGGGTAAACATACATACGAGTCCATTTGGTGTGCCGGCAGCCGGCCGACCAGCCGGCCGACCAACCGACCAGCCGACCGACCAGCCAATCCCGTCACAGCCTTGGTCTCCCCAACAGCACCGTCACGCACTGCCATTATTTTCGGGCCACTGTGATTTTGTGTAATTGTCAAGTCACGGGCTGAGGCCATAATCCCCCTTTGTTCAGCTAACAGGTATTTGGGATTTCTTATTCGTCTGTCCTGGAAGCACGGCAGCCAATTTCTGGTGTGTGTGGTTCTCTCTGCGGACGGCCAGAAGCAATGCTGGCTTTTCCCTGTCACTGGTCGTCTAGTGTTACTCCCAGGGCTGTTCTGTGCTCATCCATTACCCTGATCCTTCTGACTGTCCTGAGAGGTACAAGGCGTGCGCGTCAACCCAGTCTTGATATTTATGACGCAGGAGTCCTTTTGGGCTTTGATTTAAGTGGATGTAGAATCATCAGCTGTCGCTGTGGGATGTCATTGTCCTCCTGCTGTAAACTACGGGTGTACGACCAGCTGGCTGGCTGGAACGACCAGCTGGCTGCCTAGCTGGCTGACTAGGATGGAGCTTTGCGTAAAAAATCCTGTGAACGTTCGTTGCTTGGAGACCTATCCTTAGGTCCCAGTGCGAATACCATACTTCTGAGAGTCTTCTTCGGGGACGCTCTGCAGGGGAAAGCGAAATGCACCTGGTCTCGGTTCACACACACACACACAGGGAAGCGGAACACATGAATTGAGTGGCTACATAACATACACAGAGTACGTTACACATACGCAGGGACGTCACATACATACACACGGTCGCTACACATACACAAGGTACTTTACACATCCTCAGGGACGCCACATAAACACAAGCTCGCTACACATACGAATACACATACGAGAACCTATTAAGGGAGAAGCCCGCCCAAGGATAAGAAAGGTTGACTGTTTTCTATCGTCTTAAAGAAGTACGTATAATAGGCACCATGTATGGTGGAGCAGGTGGAATAGCATCAGTCCGGTGGACTAGGTGGAACAACAAGTATGTGGAGCAGGTGGAATAGCACCAGTCAGGTGGACCATGTGGTACAACACCAAGCGAGTGGACCTTTTGGAACATCACCCACATCCATCCACTCAGTGTGGATCGAGAAAGACGGGATACGAACATTTAGATGAAGTGGACTCTTTCTTGTAGCGCATCTATCTCGTGTGTGTGTGGGGGGGGGGGCAAGGTAGACTACCCCTTGTCTGTTCAGAAGGTAAACCTCTCGAGGATCTCAGACCACGCCAATTGGTAATGAAAAAGGGCACTAGTTTACCGCAGAGTAGTACATAGTCGCTTGATGCCACTCTAGCCTTTGGGTCGGGATTTAGGGAGGAGTCATTCCCATTGGAGGTAGCGACTACTGAAGAGGGAGGACACTCAGACCAGTAGACAGATCGTGGGGCTCCCCAGCAGCAGTAGGAGGAGGAGGACCGAAGAGTGGACGGTGCCGTCTGTCTGGGACAGGAGTTGTGTATGTATGTGTGTGAACCAGACCAGACAGGTGCCAGGAGTTAGAGAGGACATCTATAACTCATCCCCGGGAGAACGACGACTTGACCTCCCTCCCCCCACTGTCCCTCTTGAGTCGTCGTGTTCAAGGCTTAAGTCATCGTACTCAAGGGTGTAAAGATAAGTCGTCGTGCTGGAAAAGGGATCAAGTGCACGTGGTTGAGTTTCCGTACTCAAGAGGATGAATTCGTAACGGGCAACGGGGCTGGAGTCATCGTACTCAAGGGGGCTGAGTTTGTCGTACCGAAGGAATTGAGTCGTCGTCGTCGTCGTCGTCGTCGTTGTTGTCCTCGATGGGGATAATGCGTCGCAATCACGCCACAGAGAGAGAGAGAGAGAGAGAGAGAGAGAATGTAAATGTTTGGTTTATGCCTGACGTCTGGGTGGACCGTCATGACCACCTTGAGGGTATATATTTACGTAATGTCATTTGTTATTATACCTGTCAACTTGACGAAGACATTTCGAGTCAGTCAGGATCCGTAAAATGCACTGCCCTTGGAATATGAAGGTCCGGGGCATCATTTGTAGCCAGAGGACGTAATCGTCTTGCTCGAGGGTCGTGCCTTCCTGCTCAGGGGTCGTATACCGCCATGCACAAGGGTCGTAGTGTCGTGCTCAAGGATTCGAACCGTTGTGCTGACGGGGGAAATTAGGGAGACGTACTTCCTTCCATCTAAACCCGTAAGACAGAATCCTAAATTGGTCGGCACAGCTGCTAGGAGTTCCAGGGCTTACTAGCTAGGCGGAGGTGTTGAAGCCACGAAAATCACGAATATTAAACTTCATCATAACTCTAGAAAGAACAAAAAAATTGTCTTCGCTTTGGATGTTATATATATATATATTAGTATTATCTACCCATAATAATATTTGGTTGTAGGGAAACCTAAAATTTAGATGATTTTTAAGGTTGTGATTTTCCGTAAGGTATTCTGAAAACATGGGCGATGGTTCTTGTGCAGTTTGCCTCGACGGTGGACGTTAGGCATGTGTTTATTTTACGATACGCCACATTAAACACATCCAGTTTAGTTTTAATTACTATTTATTTAAGGGAAAAATAACTGAATTACGGTTCACTGTAGCCTACTGCACGCGTCTAGTCGTTTGCACCATCTTTGCTCAAACCATAAAACTTCATTTTGCCCGCGAGTGGGGGGTGACTTTATTCCCCCCCCCCCCACCCGCGCTCCGTCCTCGATAAACCTGCAGAACTGTGAGAACTTTTTGGAGCTGCTTGTTTTATGGCTACGTCAGGTATGTCTTGTATCTGTGATGGAAGCCAGTGAATGCGGCTAGGCTTCCTCCCTGTTTGTCATGGGGGGGGGGGAGGCGTCGGGAGAGAGAGAGAGAGAGAGAGAGAGAGAGAGAGGGAGAGGAGAAATATTGTCAGGGAAAAATTGCATACCATCGCCTTGCAACTTGCCGCTGTCGACATCAGTCAGCGTGCATTATGGCTGCCACTCTTTCTTCACGTGACACCGTCAGCTTTTTAATAATGTTCCCTTTGTTTCGCTAGCCTGTTCTTAGAACTAACATGTGACACAGTAAACTTGCCTGTTTTGTTTTTGTTTTTTTTCCAAATAAAGATGACCAGCCCATTAACCCGCGCTGTATGCTTAATGCTCTTAATCCGTACAAGTTTAAGCTGACGGACACTGAAATTTAGATAAGCATATCTCACTAAAGCGTCCGGACGTAATCCGGGCACGGAAATAGTCCCAGAATTTGAAGTGGAATGTTTTAGCAGACGCAGCATTGCCAGGCGTTGAGGCAAAGCTGCAATAATCTCCCGCGTGTACTGTACTATTCGTTGGTAAAACTAGAGAGAGAGAGAGAGAGAAGGACTGTAACCTTTCCATTTTATAAACAAATATGATGTGTGTAAATAGTCGTCAGATAGCTAGAATAAAAGGGTAAAAAAAAAAAAGATAGTGTGGGCGCGAGGTTGGCAACAGCGCCTAACCGTCAGGCCAGAACACGGAGTGGCAGAAACTCTCTCTCGCTTGGACATCTGTTCCGCGCCCTGTGCTAATATGATAATTGAATTCGTTAGATGATTAATTCCTGTGCTTACGTGCGTGTAAGCCGATGGGAGGAACATCTGAATAAAGATGTAATCTACCGACCACAACATGTTACTGTAAACATTGAACATACATACGCTTAAAGTAATTGCAGAGGAGGATCATTAAGTAGTTATATTACGATCAGGAGAACGTAACAAAGGGGAACAAACATGACATCCACATCGAGGACGCTGTGGACGCACAGACGACACTGATACACACACTATCCTCCACTCGGTCCTAGAAAACTCCCACATCATGAACAGAGTAAAATATGCTTCTAAAATGCTGGATATATTGCGTCAGTTTCGTAATATATTTTTTTTTCTATTTTGTGTAATTATTATATATCTACAGAGGCCTTATACTCCCCAGTGTGAAGTACTGCTAGCTATATCTAGCTGTTCTCCCTCCACCTTACAGCTAGAGTGGAATCAAAATCCTTATGCCTTATCAACATCTTTTCATCCATCTCTTTATTTCTGCCATCATTTTGTTACTCTAGAACTAATATTCCAGCCACCGCTCTCGTGATCTGCCTGCTTGTGTCCTAGCCACTAAGGTTTGGCACGCGTTGGCGCCGTTGCTTCCCATAGTTTGTGTGAAGGCCAGCTACTCGAGAATTGACCGTTATGATGCCTTTTTTTTTTTTCTCTCTCTCTCTCTCTCATCAGACCTACAATCAACTAAGTACCTTCTGATTAATCACCTAATTCTTTTTCTCGTACTCCTTTTTTCCTGTCTTTAAGAGATAGCTGTGATTAAGTCTCGTTTCTGTTCGTGCCACGTTGGTTAGTGAGAGAGAGAGAAAAAAAAAATCACGGACGCAGTACGTAAAAAGAAATTACATCGACACGAGGATAATAGACAATAAACCAACAGAAGGAGCCAGAGTAATGAATCACAAGACGCGTTATAAAGTTATAGATTTTAAGTACGTTACTGGCTGTTTACTGAACAGACTGGTGTGAGCTTTGACGCAGTCACAGAGCCAGTCACCACCTGCAGTCAGGAGGACTGTTCACTTGATATTAAACAGGAGGCCATTAAACAAACCCGAAGGGCCTCGTTAGGAGTCAGTTGCAGGTAATTTGCCTTCGTGGTCATTACAGTTAATACTAACTTGCTGAACTGATGAACAAAGATTTATATTAAGTTTACTGTACATCAGAACAAAGAAATTCATGAGAGGAAGATGATGTTGGGTTGAAAGTGACAAAGTGTCTGCTAACAGGAACAGAGATGATGCAGCTAGAGAGCAGCACTAGAGAGAGATTCCTACAGTTTATTGTCAGCGAGATGGGGGGGATAATATCCGTTCACTTGAAACGAATCATGCGTTCATATTATTTTTATCATATGTCATGTAGTGTAGATGTATTATTCGTGTTCTTGCCTCCCCATTTCCATCCCTTCATTATCTGAGATTTATTCGTCTTCCCCGGCTGACCACCACTCGCTCTCCTTGTTAGGCTTATCACCCGCTCGCCTGTAAATATAGCAAAAACAACAACCCACAACTAAAAACTAGATGTGGCAGTGCTGTTGCAAAAGGTAGCATCGCAGTGAAGCTTTGTTGACAAGCACAGAAAATGGACAGTTTGGCTTTCTGAGCAGATTCTGGTTAGGTCATCCTAGCCATTTTCCTGATTGGGTTGTTAGGGTAAGGAAACAGCCAAGCATGAATGTAAGAAACCTATCGCAAATCAGATTTTTGTCTGCCGAGAGTTTTGCTTGCATTAATGCACCTTTAAATAATGCCTTGGCCACATTTTTAAAGGCCTAAATAATGCCTTGGCCACTTTTTAAAAGCCTAGTGTCTCTATGTTAGTTGGTTACCTGTTCGATTGCTGCTTGTATTGCAATAGGACGACTCAATGTACAAAACCTTCAGCTGGAATACTGGTGTCGTGCAACAGTCAGTTATAATATGCCGGTGACTTGGAGTCTAAAGGAACGTGTGATAAAGTCGCATAACGACGAATTTTTGTGAATATGAAAAAAAAAGTGTTACCCGAATTTTAACTCCCATGAACTCAGTCGTCGCCTCGCCCCTGTATTCATCGTCACTCTAGGTGAGTGACGATGAATGCAGGGGGAGTGGGGGTGGGGTGGGGGGGGGGGAGAAGACTGAATTCACGGAGATCGGTGCATAAAAGCAACTGCTACTCCGCCGTCAGAGACCCGTTCTTTCGCCGACTGACTCACTGGTCCTTTGATCCCTGGGCGGGCGGGAGGTAATCGCTTTTGTTTTGCAAGAATGGACTCGCAGCGGGAACGCTCGTGACTGGCTATCGGGGGAAAATTACCGCCTGCATACGTAGACATGGGTGAGAGGCATTATTTAGTACAGCTCAAGAGGCGAATTAGACGCGCCACCCACGAACGGTTGAGAGAAAGAGAGGTAAGGGAAGGGAAGGAGGGGAGGGGGGGTGGGTGGTTGGGGGTCGTCGTGGGTGTTGAGTGAGGTCGGTCGGACCCCCACTATGGATCCGGCCACAAGTGTGTGAAAAATGAGATTAGTCACGAAGCTGAGGGCGCCTCCGCCCTCCACGCCTGTGTCCGCTCAATACTTGGCTCGTAGATTATCCAGCATTCGCTCTACTGCTCTCTCATTACCGTGGCCTTATTAACCGACAGTGGCCTTCCTTATCACCGGAATCTGTTGTCCGTAATTGTTGTTCTAAACCTTATTCAGCTCCTCCAACTTCAGTGTCCTTGACTCTGCCTGCAGTGTCTGCGTTATCTCGCTCGTAGGGGAGCGTATAGCAAACTCGGCCTTTGTGATGCGTTCGGGTGTGTATTTCAAACCGTCCGTGTGTGGTGGATGTATGATCGTGTGTGTGTGTGTGTGTGTGTGTGTGCGACCTTCACTCTACACCGTAATTACACCTGGAATGCGAGTGGTATAATCATAAGGGAATAACACCCCCCCCCCCTTTCCCATCCCCCAACGATATGCAAAGCTCAAAAGCTTGCAAAGGCAAAAGTAAAAAAAAAGAAAAGAAATGGAATTCTGGAAATGCGTCACACTTGCTCGCATGCGGGCTGCCACTACATCACCAGTTCTTCATTTACCTTCAGGCTCGTGACAAAAGACCCAGAGCTTCCTGGGTGTGTGTGTGTGTGTGTGAGTCACGTAAGAGTATTGTTGAAGTGGTTTATTCGTAATGTAATCAATGTTCGTATTTCACGTGTCACCTTAAACAGCTGGTGTTGGGGCAGGGCCGTAGAGTAGTGTGAGGTGTGAAGGCAAGTGAAAAATATGAGATGGAAAAGAGAGTGAGTTAAGTAAAGGAGAAGCACAGCAGAGAGAGAGAATCGTTGAGGATGAGAGAATATGCTTGTTATATCTGTGAGTAGGGAACACTGCGCGTCAGGTTAGGCTTGACATGTTGATCTGCCTCCGTTGTTATTAAAACCATGTTTGGACAGCGTCCGAGACATCACCTCCACCCACTCGGAAATACCATGAAAGGTCAAACACGGAGCCTTAATCCCACAACATAATTTGCTGATGGTGGTACACTCACAAAATACTGCTATACTCAATGGGCGGCTGTGTTGTGTGTGTGTGTGTGTTGTTGGACGTAATGGCTACGCAAAGCGATATTTCATTACTCCAGAATTCCTACTGGACGTCAGACCTTCAGGTTAAGAGAAAGAAAATAAAATATTTACTCTGGGTCTTCTCTAAAGACAACAAAATCCACAGCAGAGATGAGTCATTTATATGTTGACTTATTGATGCTGATCCACCGCTTCCAGTTGGTGGGACACATTGCCAGAATCAGGGGACCAGGTGCTGAGAACAGCAGCTGTTTTAGTCGCTCAATAAATATCTTGGAAGCGTATCTTCGTTTGTCATGTGTTGGATGGATAGTGTGCGAGGATAACACGACTTGGCAACTGCGGTGTTGTGTTCAGGCGAACGTGCCAATTGTGACTACAATATTTACAAATGTTTACAATATTTACAAACCAGAGTACAATGTTGGATGCGTTTGATGTGGAAGTACATCGAACATTAAAGACAGGTTTTTGCCAATTAATTTAACCTCTATATAAGTGCCATTCACTTTAAAACAAATGACGGAACACGTTCGTCATCCCTTTGTTCGTTATATGACTAGCAAAAGACTCATTTGGTGCCTCTCAGCCTTTCGTAGCACAAAATTTGAAAAAGGTTTTAATTCTGACGTATTATAAGGTTCACCTACTGTGGGGGACAGAGTTGCAAAACTTACCGTAGACAAGTAACGGAAGATTTAGTCAATGTTCTGATGGCGGGAGGATAAATGGCCGCTGGAGGGAGGAGAGTAGGGAGGGAGGGCATGTCCGCCGCCACCTCCCAACTTCTGCAGGAGAGGAAAAGACAAACAAGCCTGGTATGTTGGGTATGTGGGCCGCAGGTCGTGAGTAAGAATTATGACCGGAATAAGTGTGTTACTTTTATCTGGGATCCACCAATTTGGTCGATCGTGAGCAGAGCTGAATTGAAGAAGCGAACAGATGCCGGCATGAAATGCATATAATTTGCTATTCATTTTGGCCTCTGCGTCAGACGGGTGTTGATCTAACATTTTTTTTCTTAATTGCAATTATCTTAAAGTTTGCGTAACTTTATGAAAGTGGATATTGTTTCTGAAGGCATCGTGCCCTAAGTTCTAAACCATGGCAAACCTAAACCAAGCACGGTTAGCCTACCATAATCACGCTCATTGACAAATGGATAAAAGTTTATGAGGAAAACTGAAATCCTAATAAATGACAAGAATGAATTTCTTACTCTTGCTTAAAGTTTTATTTCTTTCTCTACCATATATCGAGCCTAGTGGCTTACTTGGTGTAGGCCCACGGATTATATGATGCTCGAAATATAATTAATAAGTATTTTATAACTTTTTTAACACTGAGGTTGTAACTTATAACTCTTACTTAGTAATTTGCAAAACATACAAAAGGTTCTTTGAGAAAACCGACCCTGTCAGTATGATGTAATTCTGTTTTGTAAATGAATGCATTCGTATTTGAATACAAAATTAATTTGTCAGCAGAATATATTAAGTCTTTTTGTTTGTGATTCAGAGAGAAATATAATTTTTCTTAAGAATGGCACTTTCGTGAAATAGCGAATAAAGGAATCTCGCCTGAACGCCAAAGCGATTCCTTTGTAGTTTGAGTAGATAACATAAAGTGTGTAATTTTCAGTTCTTTGAATCCTATTCCATTACTCGAATCATATGACAGCATTCGTAATGGTCTCTCGTACTCGTCTTTTGAAGGGTAAGGCGCGAATGAATACAATGTTTTGTGAGACGAACATTTTGAGAGAGAGAAAGGTCGAAGCTTTCAAATGGGTCTGTTGACTCTAGTCTTTATCAGCAGCCATGCTCTGATGTGGGGAAGATTTACGCCCGCTTAGGAGGTTAGGTTCGTGTATAAAATGTTTTTGAGAGTAAGTATAACCGGTTCATGTATGAATATTGCCTTATTAGATAAATCTGAGTGAAGAAGTTTGTTTCCGTGGCGTGCAAGGTGAGACCTCTCTCATTTTTCTCGTAATGATTTATGTTGATGTATACTGCAGCTGCTGCTAGTATTTAGGTGCTATTGTATGTCTGAGAGAGATATGGAAATTATTCATTTGTATTTTCTTATCATTTTCATTCTTGTATACATTAGTTTTTTGTGGTTATTTGTATTTAATTACTTTTAGTGAAGCACGATGGGGGAATTCTCGTCCCCAGAATGGAGTGACAGTAGGAAATAAATTACTTCCAAGTGTTCGGCATAGGAGTGTAATTCTCCTGTGGGAATTTCTTTTAAAGGAAAATGCTAGTAATCAACAGAAGAGACACTCTCTCTGATTTAGTATGTATGTTGTTAATCCGGGAGAAGGAATGGAGGACAGAAAACAAGGAAGTAAAGAAACACACTAGGATAGAATTCTCTCTCCATTGCAGTTGAGTCCTGGTGAAATATATATACTTATTCAGCATTCGTCATAAACTCATACAAGGAAAGTTCAGTTTTTAACAAATTACACCTTTCTTTTATAATCTTCGTTAATTACATTTATTTCGAGTAATTTCTTAATTATTGTTCAAAAGTTGTGTGAACGGCTTATAGTGTGGTGGCTGAGGATTGGCGGAACGACTGGTAAATAAATACCAGTTGAGTACCTGGTGAAATCTTCTGAGATCTTAATTCCCGCAGCCCGGGCTGTGTAGTGTCACTGTATAAAGGTAAGGGGAACAGAAGTGAACATTCGAATTACATTGATATGAGTTTGTTATGTGTACCTAGTAAGTAGTATGGAAGAGTGGTGACTGAGAGGAATATGACACGTAAGGAGCATTTAAGAATGAGGGAAAACAATGTGGCTTCAGGAATGGTACAGGATCGAGTGTTTACTCTGAAGAATGTTTGCAGGAAACACTTACAGAAACTGGGCTTGTATATGTGACATTTATAGACCTTGAGAAAACGTAGCTGGATTGATAGTGATGCTCTGTGGAAGACGTTACGAATATCTGGTGTGGGGGAAAACCTGCTATGCAGTGTGCAAGTTTTTATCGAGAGAGTAAGCCATTTGTGCGAGTAGGAAGAAAGGAGGGTGTGTGGGGTTCCAGGTTAAAGTGTCTGCGGCAGGGTTGTGTGGTGTCGCCAAACTTTTTTGTGATGGGGTGGCGAAGAAGATGAATGCAAGGGTCTTGGAGAGAGAAGCAAGTATGCTGTGTCAATGTAGAGTGGGACTGATCCTTGGAGGTGAGCCAGTTATTGTTTTCTGAGGACTCGTTCCTGATGACAAATTCAAGTGAGAAACTGCAGAAGTTAGCTTCTCGGTTGAGAGACAGTGTGTGAAAGGAAAAATCTGAGAGTAGATGTGAATAAAAACGAGGTTATTAAGTTCAGCAGTGCAGAGAGACAGGTTAGTTGGGATGTGAGTTTGAATGGAGAAAGCTTGGAGGATGTGAAGCGTTTTAGATACCTGATAGTGGACATGGCAGCGAATGGAATCATGGGAGTGAAGTGAGTCATAGGATGGATGAGGAGACGAAGATCTCGGAAGTATTGAGGAATACGTGGAGAGAGAGGGCAGGTTTGAAAAAGTATAATAGTTCCGACGGTTTTGTATGGATGCGAGGAGTGGGCTTAATATGGAAGTATACATAAGAGGGTGAATATGTATGAAATGAAATGATTGACAACAATATGTTGTACGAGGAGGGTTGATCGAGTAAGAAATGATAGGGAAAGGGAGAGGTGTGGTAATAAGAAGAGTGTGGTTGAGAGAGCTGAAGAGATGTTGAATTGGTTTGGACATATGGAGAGAATGAGTGAGGAAAGGTTGAACAGAGATGTATATGTGTCGGAAGTGGAGGGGACGAGGAGAAAGTTGAGGCCGAATTGGAGATGGAAGGGAGTGAGAAAAGTTTGGAGTGCTCGGGGAATGAACATGCACAATGGTGTAAGGCGCGCTCTTGTGTGTGTGTGTTTGTGCGTGGTTGTGTGCGCGCGGCCGGGTCACAAGGATGCGCTCTGCGCAAAGAGACGTTAGATACTCGCGACATTCAAAGCCTATGACTGGTTTTTCCTGTCACGAGCGAGTTGCTCTGGTTACACTCTGACATATATCGTCATTGTGAATCTGTGAAATATCAAAGTGATTTTTAAGAAATAGAGAAAACAAAGTTTGTTTTATATTATTCAGAGGAGCGCCAGAACCAGCTGATGGGGAGAGACTTCCCGAACGGCTATAGGTGTTGCCGGCAGCCACTAGGAAACAGTTTTTTACTCTTGGGGTCTTCAAAGTAATGTGCAAGAAAAGAACTAGGAAAAGTATGAAGTTATACTGCATCTTTTGAGCTATAGTTGTATGCAATTGTACAATTGTTCTAGAGAACACGTTGAACAGAGTAAGTACACCCACGGATACAGGACAAGACACTGTAGTATCTACGACAGGTGTTTTTCAGTCATCATAAACGTGAAGCTCTCAGGAAAGACATGTGATGAAATGATTGTTTTTGTTAAATGACCAAAGGGGAAGTGGAAATGTGAAATGATCATGGTTTGGTGAAGAGAGAAGAGGTGGTGAAAGCCTCGCGTAAGATGAAATGTTTCAAGGCGCCCGGAGTGGATGGTATTGCAGTTGAATTTATTAAGATAGGGGATGACTGTATTGTTGATTGGTTGGTAAGTATTTTCAGTGTATGTATGGATCATGATGAGGTGCCTGAGGATTGGCAAAATGCATGTATTATGCCACAGTATAAAGGCAAGGGGGATAAATATGTTCACACTACATAGGTATAAGTTTCTCGAGTTTACCTGGTAAAGGAAGGCTACTGTTTGAGGGGGTGAAGGCGTGTACAGAGGATCAGATTGGGGAGGAGCAGTGTGATTTCAGAAGTGGTAGAGGATGTGTGGGTTAGGTGTTTGTTTAAAGAATGTACATGAGAAATACTTTGAAAAACTAATGTATTTGTATATTGCATTTATGGAACTGGAGAAAGCATATTATTGAGTTGACAGATATACCTTATGGAAGGTCTAAGAATACACGGTGTGAGTGGAAGTTTGTTAAAAGCAGCAAGAAGGTTATCAAAGGTGTAAGGCGTGTGTATGAGTATGTTTCTGGGTGAAGTGGTTCTGCGGCAGTTGTGTATGATGTCACCATGGTTGTTAGGTTTGTTTATGGATGGGATGGTGAGGGAGGTAAATACGAGTCTTGGAGAAAGGGGCGAGTATGCTAGTCTGTTGGGGATGAGAGGGTCTGGGAAGCGAGTAATTTGTTGTTTGTTGATGATACAGCCCTGATGACAGATTCGAGTGAGAAACTGCAGGAGTAGATGACTGAGTTTGGTTGTGTGTGTGTGAAAGAAAGATGGGAGTAAATGTTAATAAGAGCAAGGTTATTAGGTTCAGCAGGGTTGAGAGACAGTTTGGTTGAGGGTGTGAGTTTGAATGGAGAAAAATTGGAGAAAACCTGGGAGTGGACATGGCAGTGAATGGAACCATGGAAACAGAAGTAAGTCATAGGTTGGGTGTGGGGTTGAAGGTTATGGGAGCGCTGAAGAATGTGTGGGAGGAGAAAACTTTATCAAGGAGGGCAAACATGGATATGTTTGGAGGTATAGTATTTCCAATAATATTATATGAACGCGAGGCATGGGCTATAGATAGGGTTGTACGGAGGAGGGTGGATGTGTTGGAAATGAAATTTCTTAGGACAGTATTTGGTGTAAGCTGGTTTGATCGAGTAAGTAATGAAAGGGTAAGAGAGAGTTGTGGCTGTAATAAGAGTGTGGTTGAGAGAACTCGAGAGGATGTGCTGCACATATGGAGAGAATGAGTGAGAAAAGGTTGACCTTTTACGTGTCAGAAGTGGAGGGAACAAGGAGAACGGGGAGACGAAAACGGAAACGGAAGATGGAGTGAAAAATATTTTGTGCGATCGGGGTCTGAACATGCAGGAGGAGGAAAGGTGTGCACGGGATAGAGTCCGCTGGAATTATGTGATATACTGGGGTCGACGCGTTGTCAGTGGACTGCACCAGGGCATGCGAAGCGTCCGGGGTAAACCATGGAAAGGTCTGTGGGGCCTGGATGTGGATAGGGAGCTGTGGTTT
>JAYMFT010402115.1:0-18835 GCA_038088735.1 Panulirus argus | reverse complement strand
TTACACATGACAGCTAGAGACTGAGTGTGAGCGAATGTGGCCATTTTCATCTGTCTCCTGGCGCTACCTCGCCGGCGTACGGGGTGGTGGTGCTATTTTCCCGTGGGGCGGGGTGGCATCAGGAGTGGATGGGGGTGAGCAAGTCTAAACATGTACATGTGTATATGTGTATGTGTGTATATATGTATATGTTGATATATATATATATATATGTACAGTGCATATGTGTGCATGTATATGTGTGTATGCGGGGGGATGGGTTTTTCTTAGTCTGTTTCCTGGCGCTACCTCGCTGATGCAGGAAACAGCGATCAAGTATAATAAATAAATAAATAATAATAATAATAATAATAATAATAATGGTAACAATATTAATAATGATAATAATATTAATAATGATAATAATAATAATGTATCCCTGAGGATAAAGGAGAAAGAATACTGCCCATGTATTCCCTTCGTGTCGTAGAAATCGACTAAGAGCGGAAGCAGGTGGCTGGAAATCATGCCTTCCTGTATTACTTTCTACAAGAAGGAACAGAGCAAGGAGCCAAGTAAGGAATTTTCTCCTCTTAGGCTCTGCCATCTGTTCTTGATGCTACCTTGCTCACACAGGAAATGGCGAGCATGCATGAAGAAAGAAATAATAATAATAACAGTAATAATATAATTAAGATTTTCTATACCTAACTGCTTTTCCTATCTTAGTAAGGCAGTCTCAGGAAGATGTGAACAAACTGGTTCGACCCAATGAAAGCAGAACGCCTGCCCCACACACTAAACTGATCCAGTTCATTCATGCCAATGCACCCCTCACACTGTCTTGAATGCTCAGGTCCCGATACCCGCAAAGCCTTATTCACTCCATCCTTCCATTACCTCCTAAGTTGTCCCTCTCCCCTTGCCCCCTCCACTTTTTACATATTTAATCTCTTTCCTTGCCCCCTCCACTTCTAACATATTTAACCTCTTTGTCAGTCTTTCTTCACTCATCATTTCTATGGACACAATTCAAACCATTCCGGCACATCCAGTTCGACCCTCTTAATACCTGCTTTAGTATTTTCATGCTGATTTTCTTATACTACCCCACTTATGTATGACTCCTAGAGAATCCTTATACAATTTCATTCTCTTTCTCAATGCAACTATGTAATACTTGCTTCACTGGTGTGCAAGATTTTCATTTTTTGCCAAAAGAGAGAGAGAGAAGAGAAGAGAAGAGAAGAGAGGAGAGGAGTGGAGAGGAGAGGGGAGAGAGAGAGAGAGAGAATAATTTAAGATTTTTTGAGGAGCAAAGCCCTACCTTTCAAAAAGGGGCAGGTCGTAACATTTGGAAAAACATCTAAATCATATTGAGATATGCAAGGAAGATAACGGTAACTGCTCAAATAGGTAAGTACAACTGAAATAAAAAAAATCAGGACAAATACAACCAAAGGTCTTCTGAAAACAAAACTGCAAGTATTTACACAACCATTAAACCCTATATCTCAGAACAGCTCTGCGAGTCATTTTGGGCATGATTCGCCAACTACAAAAGTTTTGTTTCTCTGCCCTTGCCATCTGATATCAGACATCTGGCCAATCTAAACATAAAATCCTGGGGCAGCTAGTATACCTGAAAAGCAGCTAACTCTAAAGCATACGTAACTGTCTAGGCCAAGTTCTATTCTCTGAGGTGTGAATCTTGGCTCATATTATCCAACCATTCTCATTAATTAAATATTTAAAAAATTTCTATTACTCATGGAACAATTTGCACTGCCAAGTCTCACAAACCCTACTCGCTGTTCCAAATGTGTAAGAGGAATGCGAGACAGTGGCTTACAACCTTGTTCAGCATCTCATATTAATACATTTTCCAACTGCCTGATAAGCAAATTTCACAAGCTGGCCATCTAAGGGAGGGATGGTCACTGTCTGGGTAGGTTGCCTTCCATGTGTAAATTGTCAAACTGCCATACCAACAAGAATGTATCAAGTTTCTACTGTGTTTTCGACTAATTATCCTAAAAAAATTCCAGTATGAAATATGGAGCTTATTAAAGAATATGTAATAAAGCAATTCAAACTCAGGAATAACAGAGCAACAGAGTATTTATAAAAACTGAATCTCTTACTTCCACACAATAGCATTTTCTGATGCTTTATACTTGGCTTTCCCTTTCATGCATATTAGCTGGACACCTGATGTGTTGAGAGGAGTTGGAATCCGCACCTGATGAAGAAAAAAAATAAACTCTAAATAATAAAGAGCAGAAAAAATAATTCTCTTAAAAAATAGATCTGCTACCAGAGACTTCTTTCTGTACTGTAACAAACTTGTATATAACAATCTGACATTCACAGGCTTGGACATGTATCTTTTTTTTTTTTATTACCTAAAGAAAGTGGTCTGCCATTCCCAAACTAAGTCCTACATTCAAACAAAAACATTCCAAAACACCATGTTCATCCAACAGCATACCACTGTTTGTGAAGTCAGCATTCAAAGTAAACTGCAGGAGTCTGCCAGAAAAACAAGGATGAACCTACTGGAAAAAGAGAAGCCTACTAGGCATAACAAGAAGAGTATCCTGAAGAATCTGCTACAAGCACTCAGCTGGGCCTGCTAAGAGTAATAAGAATTTCCTCTTAACACTCAAACCAGTCTATTGGTAGCAACAGGACAAATCTGCTAAAATCACTCAGCAAGGCCTGCTAGAAGTAACAAGAAGAATTTACTCCAAACAATCAAAACCTTTATGAAAAGTAATGAGAGAAATCAGCTACACAGTCTCACAGGAACCTTCTTGAAGAACTCTGAGGGGTCTGCTCAGTATATGAGGCAGAATTTACTAAAAGTTCTCAAGGGACTCTCCAAGAGCAATAATGACAATCTGCTTGAAGCAAAAGAATCTACTGGGATCTTTGTGGAGGATCTTCTGGAAAGGATCTTTGAGAATCATTTGGAAACTATATGAGAAGCTTCCAGAAAAGGGGGAAAGACAGTCTGTCAAGATCCTTGAGGATACTTTTAGTGACCTGCTATCTGATGATGGTGTCTAAAAATGAACAAGAGAGTAAAATGCATCCATTTAAAGTAAATTTAACAAAGAAAGATCAAAACACTAAAATGAAGATGCACCATATCACTAAACTACTAATACATGACAGTAAAGTTCCTGGATATAAAATCAGAATTGACAGGGTATTATTCACCACCAAAAGGGTACATTGTCTGCATAAAATGTTGCCCACATTCCCACATTTTTTAAAGGCTAAATCACATTTACATCTTGGTACTTGTCATCTCTTCTTTGGCCTTGATTACCATCTGCATATGTCTGGGTTTGGAAATGGCAAGATTCCTGAAGTATTCTAGGTCCATGTTTTGGATCCATAAGGTTCTGATCTCCTGAATGAGAAGCACTGATGAGTATGAGTTGCTCCAGGAAGCAGCTGCCTGATCATGCATTCTGAATGCCCATTTGCCTAGCAATGTCACATGTACTCACACTTTTTTGCTTCCAGGTGAGAATAAACGCTTTCTCCTCCTCAGAAAAGTAAGAGACAACCATCATGAAGCACAGATGGGAGATATTCCCCAAATCAAAAGGCAGCCTGGAATAGTAAAGAAAGAACATCGATCCCTCAAGACAGCCTGAGGCACATTGAGGAAGGTTGCTGGTGCTCAAACTATTAGAAATATTAGTCTTAGCAACCAGAGTGCAATGATTTCATCCCGAGAGCATCAAATGCTTCCACTCACAATAAATCTTAGCTGTGAAATGCCTCTGAAAATATATGGGGACAGACAATACATTTTGTGGACCCCCATATATGTAGAATCAGTAAGGTCATGTTTAGGTCCACCTGCAGTAGACTAACAGTTCCATCTCAAATGATATCAACTCTTGGATATATAAGGCAGCTTACGAATAGATGTCAGCAATGCCTAGATAAACTGACAGAAAAATCAGTACATGAGGGTAATCACATCAACTGTCACAAGTTACTACAATATGGTGGTAAAGCCCAATGCACATACCTATGGCACAACTTTTCTTTAATCCATCCACCTCACACTGTGCATGCAGTATCATCCCTTAACCTTTACCTTCCTACCAAAGGATCCCATGATAAGGGACTCCTACAGTGATAATACAGCCAAGGCACATCCACCAGGCTGGATCATAGTTCAAAAAGTGTGGCGAATCGTGCATGTGTCTTTGTGGGGTGAGCATAGGACAAACAAGGAATATGTGTTTAATATCTTCAGTGCAGAAGTTAGATTCTGGGCATGTGGGGGTAATGTGATGTGTTAAATCAGTGTTTGTAATGCTGGTAAAATAAACACTTTCATACCTATTTAAATCTTCACTTAATAATTCAAAACATGTTCTGAACAGCTGAGCAGGTTCATTCAATTATCAAATAAATAAGAGAGAAAAACCAAATAATGAGGGTTGCATCAACCAATTTATTATCTATCTATATCTCTGATGCCTGTTCCTATAGGAACTCCCTCAAGGGGTAGCCACGGCATTAGAGTCTCCATAACTAGTGAAGTCCAGCGCCACTTCTTAGCCTCTAGTGCACCACCATTAACAGGTCACTGGCAGAGGGCAACTCTAGTGCAGTGTTTACAGAGGCTCATACCTAATGTTCTTACTGACTACTACTACCTAATGCTGGGACCAACTACTACTACCTAAAGTTTCTAACTAATGCTCCTGCCTAAATGTTCCTACCTACTATTTCTATCTACTGCTCCTACCATTGTGCCAAAAGGCAGGGCTAGTGCAAGGTGCTCACTGCAGGAATATCTAGAGTTACAGAGAATGAACTGTGCAAGTTAAGTGTTATCAGGTGTTATGTACGACAAGGGGAGCTTGTACGTTTGTGGACAGAATGCCAGCAGTCCACATGTGGGTGAGGCAGAAAGAAAAGACAACTGCATGGGTCAGAGGAGAGATACTTGACAACTGAAGTGGGTGAGGCAGAAAGAAAAGACAACTGCATGGGTCAGAGGAGAGATACTTGACAACTGAAGTGCTGGCTCACTGGTCGTTGTCTGCCTACCAACTACTACCTAATTCAACCAATTTACGAAAAGGGGGAACTGTGTATTAACTAATTATCTATCTACCTATACCTCTGATGCTTGTTCCCTGTTTCAACTTCAATCAAGGGGGTAGCCACCACAAAAGTCTCCAACTATCCCAGTCCATACATGCCTAATTATACTAACAACTAATAAGAAACATATAAAAAATGTACATCAGTAACATTTTCTGACTGAAGACTACCATCTACAAACAGAAATCTTTAAAAGGAGAGATTGGTAAAGTGTGTATTAACAGAAAAAAACAGTTTACAAAAAGGTTTTGAAAACTGAGGCCTACTCCTGAAAAGCATGAGAGATCCAGAAGGTTCAACAACATCTACAATGCTCTGATTTACTGAACAGCAATAATTTGGCAATGTAAGCAAAAATTATAATCTTTTTAACAGCTTGCCTTTCTTAACTTCTAGTTCCAGATTAACTGAGTTTTATCAACAACAAAGGCTAGCATATTGTGCAGTCACCAAAATCAAGACATAAGATATGTGAAGGTAAAATCTAATCTATAATTCATTACCAAACCTACCTCTATTTTCTGTGCCAAGAGTGAAGGCTTGAAGTTGCTCTTAATGACAACCTTCACTTCCATTTTTGTGCGTCCAACCTCACGTACTAAAGGGATAACCCGGAATGGCAAGGAGATGTCTTTTGTTGTACGGTACCTTTTGAGAAAATGCCAGTAAAAAGTAGGGTTAATAGAGGACGAACTGCAAAGAAGTTTCAAAACAAAAAGATTAAATAAAAATAATGGATTAAAAATGGAAGTTTCCTCAATCTTGGACATATAAAGATGTACTTAAGTGGAAGGGAGACTAATGATGACAAAGAATTTTTCCTCATAACTTCCTTTCACTTGACACTCATTCATTGACCTATTATATTATAAGTTCTCTGTCTAAGAATCTGACATGCTAAGTTATTTTCTATGATTTGCTCCATGGCTAGTTACTTCACCTAATTCATTTGGGATTACTTAACCTATGGGGGGTGAGAAATCCTCTTTTGTACATCATAAATTTCAATCTAAAAGTATATGGCACATCTCTTACAAATGAGAAAAAACATTATTCTGACTACTGATTAGAACAGAGGGAAAACTGAAGGCAAATTAGAACCACATCTCACTGGCTGCACATTCCGACACAAGGCCTGCACATTGCTCTACCTCCACAACTTCAGCTGCTTCCCACAAAACTATCCATCATTGGCAGCACGGCATCATTACCGACACTGCTCCAGGGGTATGTAGTCGTTTCAAGACAACATGCCAAAAAGCATAGGAGTAATGCCTGAGCATTGAGTAATTTGAGTGTCAGTTGCAGATGTGGGAATTCAGTATAATGTCTACAAGATTTTATTTCATCGTTTCTCGTCAGTACACAAGATTTTATTTCATCTTTTCTGATTGGTACACAAGATTTTATTTCATCATTTCTCATCAGTCATAAGGTGCATGGTATTGTATAGTTAGCAAAATTATATCCATTACTTGGCTAATACATTAATTGTGAAAAATAATGCAAAAGCTGAAATGAACCAGATGCTTTTCCATCTCTTGTAAGAGATGCTTCAGGTTTGAATTTTCTTTGCTTGATGAACTGGGTAAAATTTTCAAAGCAAAACAGCAAAGAAGTGTGAAAGATATTAAATGATCAGGTATACTGTACTTTATTGTGACACAAAAAAAATTTTAATATATAGCAGATGATATGAATGCAAAGGTATCTATTAATCTTGTTCAACTTTGTTGTGGTATGTGATCATTTCCAAAGTTCATTGTGTTATTACCAGAGAAGGTTTGGAGGTATACCAATATATGACAGTTCTTCAGAGAATATATGAAAACTTATCTTGTGTTAAAAAATGTAAGGCATAGCTTGTACATAATAGATATATGTTTGTTCTGTTCCTCATAATATGATTTCTGTCAGTGGTATGTTTGAGGAATTACGCAATATTTTTCCCAGCGATCCCTTCTCCCCACGTATTCCCTGCATGTCGTAAAATGCAACTAAAAGGGGAGGGAGTGGGGGGCTGGAAATCCTTCCCTCCTGTTTTTTTTTACTTTTCCAAAAGAGGGAAAAGAGAATGGGGCCAAGTCAGGATTTTCCCTCTAAGGCTCAGTCCTCTGTTCTTAACGCTACCTCACTAACATGGGAAATGGCAAATATGTATGAAAAAAAAAAAGGGGGGGGGGGAATTCTGAGGTATACTAAAAGCTCAATCTATCTATATCTCTGACACCTGTTCCAATAGGAACTCCCTCAAAGGGGTGGCTCCAGCAGTGGAGTCTCCATAACTAAAGAACTCCAATGCCACTTCTTAGCCTTTAGTGCCTCACCCTTAACAGGCCACTGGCACAGGGCAAGTCTAGTGCAATGTTTGCACAAGCTACTACTTACTGTTCCTAATGACAACTTTTATCTAATGCTCCTACCTACTACTTCTACCTAATGTTTATACCTAATAATCCTGCCTAAATGTTCCTACCCACTACTTCTATTTACTGCTCCTACCAGTTTGCCAAAATGCAGGGCTAGCAAATAGTGCTAACCACAGGAAACTCTAAAGTTACAAAGAATGAGCTGTGTGAGTTAAGTGTTGTCCATTTCATAATTCTCTCAATATTTCAATTAAGACCCAGCCTTGATGTGGACTTTTGTCAATAACCGGAGCCTTCAACATGAAAAAAAAATGTCCACATGTTAGTAAGGTATGCCAGTGAGGCAGAAAGAAAAGACAGCTCCCTGGGTCAGAGGAGTGCAACTTGATAACCACTAAAAGTACTGGTTCACTAAGCAGATGTCACTAACCCTCCTGATACCCTGGCAGGTAGTGCTGGTAATATAACTCCTTGGTCATTAGCTTCCTACCAACTACCTATAAATGGAAAATTCTAGTGAACAATACTAAATTCAAAGTAGAGTGTACTTGAAGCAGGTATCAAGAAGTACTGGTCCCAATGCTGATGTCTGACTGTGAAACCCAAGCATATATAGGTTACGAGTGGCAAAAAATTGGACCAACAGATATGAATTACTTGTATAATATAGCTGACTTTAGAAAGATAGACAGAATGAATAATGATATGAGATTGTGTTTTGGAGAAAGTCGCAATAAAAGGCACAGGAATGAAAGTCTTTTTAGGATGGTATGGTCATACAGAATGAAAGGCAGATAAGCTAGTCAAGAAGATTAATAGCAGAACAGTAGAAAGCACAAAGAGGAAAGGCAGACTGTAGAGGCAAGATATATATGGAGTAAGAGTTTATTAGCTACTGTGCACAAGTTTTTGCTTAACAAGGTAATGCCAATAACAGGTGAAGAATGGGCTCATTCACTCATATCAACTCTCTCGCTTTCTAGGCCACCAAAACCAAAGCCCCTCCCGGCAACAACCAAGCCCTACAGACTTTTCCTTGGTTTCCCTTAACTGCATCACATGCTCTATCCACTGACATGTCTTTCCCATATACCACATCTCTCCATTACATACATGTCTCGTACCCTCCTGTATGTTCAGACTTTAATCAACTAGAGCATCTTTCACTTTTCACTCCATCCTTACAACTCCCCCTCGGTTCCCCTTCTCCCTATTCCCTTTCCTCACTCATGCCCTCAAAATACCCAACCATTTCAGGAAACCCTCAAACATACTTTTCTTACTACCACATCACTCTCTTACTCATCATTTGTATTCGATCAATCCTCCTCAAACCACATATTGTCCTAAAACATTTACTTTCCAACACATCTACCCTCCTCTTTACTTAAAGAATATGAATTCTATATCCAAGAATTACAATACAAATGAGTTCAATTAGTTATCAATACCCTGGCCACATATAAGGAAACATTAGCCTCCCTGTAAACTAGAGGTTAAATCTGACATTACAACTAGTTATCACCTAGGAACTTACCATAAGTGAGCTAGATACCAAAAGTGAAGAACCATTTATGATAAAGTAAAGGTGGTGCCAATGTCAAGCAATGCTGTTCACTTATTCTCTGAATCCTGATGTTTAATTCAGTGTGGCAGCATCTACCTTAATCATGATTTCAAGTTTCCTTTGTAATTCATACAAATAAGCTTGCCAGGACAAGGCAAGATATTCAATTTTCTAACATTTTCCAATACAAAAAATGGGGCTTCATAGAGAGAGAGAGAGAGAGAGAAAAAAAAAAATCTGTCTATAAACTTTCAAGATGGAAGTACTTCTACTGGCAACCAAGGATGCCAATCAAATGCTGTGTTTCATACATACAAATCTGTCTCGTTCAGAAGCTAAAATGTTTGCAATTCACTCATTTCATGCCTGAAAGAGTGTCCTAACTGGTCCATACTCATGGTAATTTGGTCTTTATATAGTCTGTGTAAAGTATTCTGAATTTTATTGTCACTTACCTCATGAGTTCAAATTCCCCATCTGGGGGAACAAAAGATATAGAGTGCTCTGTTTCAAACTTTGATAGTTTCACACACTGATGGAACTGACAGTCATCAATTGCAATGCTTGTTTTTCCAGATCTTTGTGATTCATCAGATGAACCTAAAACAGCCAAGAGAATTCTGTTATATAACAATGTCTATAAGAATCTGGTTAAAAATCCAGACTGATGAAGTAAAAATGGTCATAAAGAAAAACTGTAAACTGAAGAGGTATGATATGATTAAGCACAATTTCTTGCACAAGTAAGTTTGCACACAGATGCCAGTGCTTAAACAAAAACAAAAAAGAACACAAGCACACACATACACACACGCACACACACACACACACGATAAAAACCTTTAAATCTTTAAAACTAATCAATGATGTGGACAGTGAACAGTTCTTCAAGAGATGCAGGGATATAGCATCCTTAAACTAATCAATGATGTGGGCAGTGAACAGTTCTTTCAGAGATGCAGGGATACAGCATCCAGAAATTTGATCCAAAAGATGTATAGAACTATTTTTATAGTATGAGTGGTGGATGAATGGAGAAGAATGAGTTTTACAAGAGTACAGAATGTTCAGGGTCTGGGGCCTCACAAGCATATAATTCCTTCCCCATACTATACAAATTGAAGGGGGGGGGGGTCTCTGATGTGGAGGTTCGTGTCACTGACACAGAAGTCTGTCTCCCCAGGTTCAAATCCTGGGTCTGCCCACTGGCCCACGAACCAACTCAATTATTCATCCACCACTTGGGTCTACCCGATAAATAGGTACCTGGCCTAAACTGGTACTGATGTGTGTAATTACTATTTGTGCTATGGGGAAAGAGTTTTACACTTGTGTTCCCCATCTTTTAACCTTGTATGTATTTACCATGTCTTTACAATGTATGTATGCACATACACACCCTAATGTGTGTGTGTGTAGGGATAAGAATAAAGACGTGATACATATGCAAGGTTATGAAACAGGCAATAGGAGTGGTTTTAGTTTTACATCTTTACTAGAAAGAGCTGAGTTTAAAGCAGTCCAATATATCAACTTTCTCAGGCTAATGTCACAACTTGACCCACTTGCCCTATGCCAAAATGATGGTTTATTTTTCCTATTCTATAGTTACAACCATAGTTTTTTCTCCCAAGAGCTGTCTGCTTGTGTGCCCCCAACATTAGCTAGACCACTCAGCAAGGTAAAGCATCACAAGATTACCATCTGGCCATTAGCAACTAGAGGGTGGGCTGTTTTGTTAACTGTTTCTTCCTACACACCTCAAGGCTTTGGAACTCTCCTTCCTCTTTCATGTCTTTCTTAACAACTACGACCTAGCATTTTTGTATATAAGTGATTTCCACTTCCAATAATTTTCTTAAAAAAATTTTCCTCATCTCTTCATTGTCTCTTTCATTGCACCCACTTTATATTTCAATTAAATCCCAGCCTTGAGGTTAGCTTTTGTCCATGACTGGAGCCTCTTGAGAAAAAGAAAAGTACTCTCTTTTTAAGGTATAATTCACCTGCCATTTTGCCTATTTCATCAGCATTCCAGTCTACAAAAGTACAATCCAAACTGTGGTGTGCCCTACAAACTGAGTCATATCCAATAAGCTAGTAAATCCATACTGTGGTGTGCCCTACAAACTGAGTCATATCCAATAAGCTATCTTTCTCCATCTAATATTACCTCCAGCACATTCTTCTCCATGTGTCTCTATCTTTCTAAAACCTTTTATGTTCTTGGAGCTTAATGACCCTCTAAACTATACACTCTCTTATATTATTCCTTTCAATCACCTGTGGTGTCTTTCTGCCACTAAGTCTTTCCCCTCATTCTTCCACAAATCTGTCATCCTAATAAAATCTAGATCTTTAAGCACACAATTTTTGAGCTTTGTTCATAATTCTTTTCAACTATTTCATTTTCCTAATCCATATCTTCACCCACACTTTTTCATTTCTAATTACATAAACTCTTCTCATTCCACATTTGAACCTAATTGTGTCTCTATGATCTACAACCTCATCAGCATTCTTTTAATACAAGCTTTTCCATACATTGGAGTAAGATTTCCTACAGTTATACATGCCACAACTAAGATATAGCCAAGATAACAGTGCCAGGTATTCACTTACCTTTCTTAGCATCCATGACAATTTTGTCATTAATACCAAACTTGCACTCTGGCATGCCAGAAAGGTAACTCTTCATCACTACCTTTCCTGCCACATGAGCTGACAAAACCTGACCTGAAGATCAAATCTGGCATTAATAATCATCTGGATTAAAGATATGCAACGAAAAACATAAGAATTGTATTCTTGGCCTGTATATTCAGAGATGCTTAACATGTATATCTGAAAATCTTGCACTAGCAGTCCAAAACTGGTTTTACTTAAGTGACAAACTTTCTCACTCACCTCCACAAAGAAATGATTACACATTCCACCTGTTGCCCTTCTCAGCACATTCACATGCTTCAAATTCTCCTTTGCATGTCTGTTTATTACCACATAATACAACAATGGCCATTGACCAGCAACCTTGTTCACTCATGTATACTTATGTATATATCTTTTTTCAAACCTATATCCTAAAATGTGCATTCACATCCCCAAGCACCAAGATCTGATCAGCATAAAACTGTCATAGCACTAACTCAGCTTCTCCCACAATGCAATCCTCTCTTCTCCTCTCCTCTCAAAAACAGGTACATAAGTATTAACAACTACCCATCTCTAGTAATCTACTTTCACTTTATCCCATATCAATCTTCATATAATTTCCTTACACTCTTTTAACAGTCCCACAGCACCTATTTCATCAAAACTGCTACAATTTTGCTCTATTCTTGCCCTCTCACTAAAGCCAAGACTGTATCACCCAAACATTCCCTAATAATTCCATCCCTTCTACAACTTGGACTCCCATGGTGTACCAGCTAGTGTTCGTGATGGTGACGCATTCATGGGCTGCCCAGGGTCGAGCGCATAGGTTTGAATCCTGATGACAGAAGTTGGTCCACAGTAAACCCACCTTTCATCCAACCCTATAGGTTGGTCGATAAAATGGGTACCTGGCTAAGGGCATGTGAAGCATCTGGGGTAAACCACGGAAAGGTCTGTGGGGATTGGATGTGGAAAGGGAGCTGTGGTTTCAGTGCATTACACATGACAGCTTGAGACTAAGTGTGAGTGAATGTGGCCATTTCATCTGTCTCCTGGAGCTACCTCGCCGGTGCGGGGGGTGGCGGTGCTATTTTCCCGTGGGGCAGGGTAGGATAGAGGACACAGAATGAGGGAAGGAAACACATCATCCTGAGAAAGAACATCATGGCTGAGGTACCAGGAAGATGTCAGGGAATGAAGCACAGTAGTTAAGTATAAATACATGGAGATGGCAGTCCAGAAACTGCCATGGCCACCCCAAAAGGGCAAATGGGGCATCATAGGCAGATACTATATCCTTAACAGTACTGCTGATTATAATCTGGAGAGATTGTATGTGAAGTGAACAAGTGCTACAACAGTAATGTAGGGTCTATACTAAGAGCTTAAGGCAAATTTAAATTTGTAGCAAACCCTACTTCCTGACTAGCTGCCTGTTTCATCTATATTTTTACAAGGTGTATATTATGTACCTATAATCTCAGCAACATAAATCAAGACACAGTCAACCAGGGATGACATGAGCACTACACACAATTTCTTTTAAGATAATACTTTTCCACACAAGGAGGAATTACATCAGTCACAAAGCAATCTTGTCTGTAATTGTGTACTGTGATGTGCTGTAACAGAAAAAGAAATATTACCTAACTTTGGCTCTCACTGGCCTGTGACAATTTTTGAAATATCCAAAACTCAAATTGCATGTAAAGAGTTTATTACAAAGAAAAAAAAAAAAAAAAAAAAAAAAATAATTTCTTCATTTACAAATAATGCTAATCAGCTGCTACTGTTTATTCTTATTTCTCAAGATATGAGTACTGATTCCTTATAAAACAAGTAATGATTTTCAGAAGTCTTTGTCTACCAAGACTGAAATTTATGCAAACAGCAAAAGTCTACTATCCCCTTTAAATCAATGTTTGACACTATGTCTTAAATATCAACCTTGTAATTAACATTTGGTTCAGACCTTCCTGAGACTGCACATTATGTTTTATAATAAATGATCGCTGATCACTGAACAAACCCACAATTACAAAATCCTAGCCAAGTGCATTTTGCTTCTATGCAAATTGTAGAAGCAGATAAATATAGTCCTACCATTTACACCACTCTAAGATTTGAGGGGTCATTTGGGCTGCAATGACTACAGAATATTTTACACAATGAACTGTTAAGAACTTTATCTAAGATTCAAATCAAAATCTTCATCTAACATGAGATTATGTATCAAACAGTACATTAAAATCACAGCATTGTCGACCTTTGTACAGATGTCCACCTAATAAATTCTTTTAAAATATAGGTAGTGAGAAGGTCCAAGAAATACAATGCTAACAAGTGATAATTTATGAAGCATCCTATGTAATTAAATTAACAAGAAATAACCTCCTACACATGATGGAAGCAACAGTTTAGAACATGGTGGCAATGACTAGTTCAATATACACTCAATAACTTATCACAAGGCATGACTCAGTTCAGCCATTGAAACATAACCCAGGTTTACATCAATCTAACAGGGTTTTCCTTGCATGACCAAATTTACTCCTTACACAGCAACCATCTCACAACACTTTACTGAAGCTGTTACAGAGCGTATTTCAAACATACTTTCAAGCTGCTAATAAAATTAATCATATATTTTTTTTTCATATTCATTCGCTGTTTCCTGCCCTTGCAAGTTAGTGCCAAGAATAGATGAAAAAACATCCTCGTTTGCTCACATTTACTCCCTATTGTTTTGTATAATACACCAAAGCCTGATCCCCCATCCATAACTAAGCCTCATAAACCTTTAAGTGGTTCCCCAAACTGCTTCATATGCCCTGGTTCATCCCAATGATAGCACATTGTCTCCTGTATACCACATTGTTCTATCCTATGAATGCCTCATACTCTCCTGCCTGTTCATGCCCTAAATACTCAAGGCCTCTTTCACTCTTCCACCTCAGTTTTTTCATTTCCAAATTTCTTCCACTACTGCTATGTCCAAACCATTTCAGCACAACCCCTTCAGTTCTCTCATACATACTTCCCTTACAACTTAACCTCTCTCTTACCCTATCATTTCTTATTCAATCTTCCTCACACATATTATCCTCAAACATTTCATTTCCAACTAAGCTACCTTATGTTCTTGCTTATCTAGGGCCCATGCTTTGCATCAATAAAATTCTGTCAGAACTACTATAATCAAACTTGCCCAACTTTAACCTGACAGAAAGTTCCCTCTTTCTACATATTCCTCAATACATCCACGATCTTGCCCCCTTACTCCACCCTATAGCTTCCATGGTTCCAGTTGCTGCTACGTCCACCTCCAGGTATCTAAAATATCCTATTTCCTCAGGTTTTCTCCATTCAAACTCACACTCCAACTAACCTGTCTCTTTCCACTGCTAAACCTGATAACCTTGCTTTTATACACATTTTTGCTCATATTTATTCTTTCACACACTCTCAGACACCAGCTTCTGCAATTTCTCACTAGTATCTACCACCAGTGCAGTGTCTTCCACAAACAAAAACTAACTCGCCTTCCAGCCCCCATCTTCAATAGACTACAGACCTGTCCCTCTCTCCAAAAGCCTTGCGCTCACATTCATGTATAACCCATCCATAAACAAATCAAACATCCATGGAAACATCACAATCCCTTGATGCAGACTGCCTAACCTAAAACCACACACCCTCTTCCTACACACACTTTACTATCTTACAAAAGACTCTTCACTACTTCCAGCAACTTTTCTCCCACATCACATATTCATGACAACTCCCACACACCATTTCTATGATTGCTATCACAAGCTTCCTCCAGATTTTGGCCAAAAATGAGACAGACAAATCCTTCTCTCTCTCTCTCATACATATTTGCCATTTCCTGAGTTAGCTAGAGGAAGATATAGCCTTATTTGCTCACATTGACTCTCTAGCTGTCATGTCTAAAAGACAAATCCTCATTTTTAATATTTCTCAGATTTTTCAAATCAAACACCTGATCCACACATCCTCTTACCACAGTCTACAGCCACACTGATCCTACCTAATCTGATGTTCTGTGCATACCACTATCATCTCAGTCACCGCTATCCCATACAAGTTACCAGCTATCTATATCTATCTCTGATGCCCGTTCCCTCTAGGAATTCCCACCACCTTAAAAAACCATAATAATAATAAACCATGAAAAGGTCTGTGGGGACTGGTTGTGGATAGGTAACTGAGGTTCTGGTGCATACGCATGACAACTAGGGAATGAATGTGAGCTGATGTGGCCTTTCTTCATCTGTTTCTGGCACCATCTCGCTAACACGGGAAACAGCGATTATGTATGAAAAAAATAACAAAGGAATAAATAAAAATTCATTTAAATGCCACCTACCTTGTTCATAAAGACTGCAAACAAACAAGTAATATACTGCCTCATTTATATTAAACTATCAAGTAAAAGATTGATCTATCCCCATTATTTGCTGTATCCAAGGTAAATAAACAATCACACTTATCAAAACAAATTGCACCCTAGAAAACTGAATTATTAATTGACAAATTTACTGACATGCAACACAAAGTGCTACCTTACATTAATAAACACTTTGGCCCCAGGCAGACACTGGCATGTAATGCCGCTCACATTATTAAAATAATTCATAGCTTTTACTCGTAAAACATTTACTTACTTATCTTGCAAACACTAACATACACAAACACAGGATACTAAAGTCATCTCTTAATGTTTTGCCACCAGCCTCACTAACATACTTTGCTGCTTTATTAGCATTATGAAAGAGAATACTTTTTTTTTCTATTAAAAAAAAAAAAAAAAAAAAAAAAAAAAAAAAAAAAAAAAAAAAAAAAATAATAATAATAATAATAATAATAATTGTGCATAAATGGGGATGGAACAGAAATATGTAATACTATACTCAAAATTTTAAGAAAATGGGAAAACACTCCCCTTCCAATAATACATATTCATAAGAGGTTTCTGATGATTACATAAGAACTCAAATCATAATTTTACCTTTCAGTACAATTACTTTCAGTTACAGTATCATTCACTTATGAAAAACATGGAATACAAGACTCATCAAATGTGCAGCTTTCATGTGCTAATAACCATGTACAAAAATAAATCTTATATTTAGTCACAGAGAATTCATTAAAAATAGAACAACATATCTAAGACGTTTCCCTTGACACCTGGTGTGGACACATTTCCACTAAGCAAGCTGCAAAATTCTTTCAGCAGAGTACACAAGCTGACAAACACAACCACTCCTTATTGCCTTTTAATGCAACATATTCAGTACATAAGCCTTCTGGCTCTGCAGTCTGTTGTTTGCATTCAAATAATTCAATATTACAAACATAATGCACTTCTGCATGCAAACACAAACACCAGCATCATTGCATAAATTCTGTCAAGAGGAAAATGAAATATAAACGTTCAGATGATGAATCAACATGAAATACAAGAAGGTAATTCAATACCTGCAGTCATTTTAGAATTTAACAAAATACTTTACACAATTGTTGAAAGTACATAAAACTGCAGCAACAATTTAAATGTCTCTGAATCATTCAGCTTAAAAATAAAAGATGAAATAACAGTTCCTTTTTATTTTTATCTCTGACCATAATAATTGCCATATGTTCCCCAACCCTGCTGGCCATATCCATAGCCACCCTGTTGTGTGGGATATCCCCATCCTTGGTAATGAGATGCACCATAACCATGAGTATAGCCTTGGTTGTAACCACCATATCCTGACTGCTGGTAACCCTGGTAGTTAGCAACCATTGCTTGGTTTGTGGTATTTGTGGTACCATTCATGGGTCCTGGGCTAGACTTTTCCTGACTGCTACGTTTTTCTCTTCGTGATTCAACCCTGAGAAAAGGAAGCAGTGTCAGAGCAACATATCATATCTTTTCAAACTATGCTTGCTGATGATAGAGCACTGGTGATCAATTCAAGTGAGAAACTGCAGAAGGTGGTAACTGAGTTTGGATGTGCAAAATGAGGAAGTTGAGAGTAAATGTGAATAAAAGCAAGGTTATTAACTTTAATAACAAGGTTGAGGGACTTGTTATCTAGGGCATAAGTTTGAATGGAGAAAGCTTGGAGGAAGTGAAGAACTTTAGATACCTGGAAGTGGACAAGGCAGCAAATGGAACCGTGGAACTGTTCTATTTAATCAAACAGAACACAAGACTATTTACATTCTACATCAGTGGCATTAACTGAACAAAATAGTTCTTTATTCAACACAATCTAAACTAAAACATAATACAGAAGAACCTGGGAAAGATGTGCTCTTTCATGAAATCACAAACCCTTGAAACCACATTAATTACCATCAATTTAGCACGCTACATCTCCACTGATATGTGGTAACCAAAATGATGAAGCCATATCTTTTACAAGATCAAAAAATTACTTACACAGCAATGCCACCACCAGCTACTTCTCCTTGTTTGCTAGTGTTGCTGCCTGTGTCAATCTCTGCCAAGGCAGAGTCCATTTGTCGCATTTCCTCTTGAACCTGACGCAAAATCCTCAGACCTTCACTCACGCTGCAATTACAATAAACGCTAATTATACAGAAGAAAAGTATTCGTTGCAATTACAATAAGTGCTACATATACAGATGAGAAGCACCCTGAACTAGAGAAAAAATAAAATTATTCAAAAACAATATGGCTTTCATATAAATCCCCTGAAGACAGGGTGGAGAATATTACCCATGCATCAGAAGGGTCAATAAAGGATGTCTGCTTGAATTCTCAACTATGTGTTCCTGACACTACCTTCCTGAAGCAGAAAACAGCAAACAGATAATGAAAGATATGTACACATCTCAATACAAAGTAAGAAACACTATATATACACATTCACACATGTATTATGCATTATAGCAATGAAGCGGATGTAAGCAAGCGAGCCCACTGGATGTATGTTCCTGGTGCTACTTTCCTAGTGTATGAAACAATGAACAAGTATTAATATATATATATATATATATGTATATGTATAGTTCCAACAATATTATATGGTTGCGAGGCATGGGCTATAGATAGAGTTGTACGGAGGAGGGTGGATGTTTTGGA
>JAYMFT010402104.1:0-18836 GCA_038088735.1 Panulirus argus | reverse complement strand
ATATATATATATATATATATATATATATATATATATATATATATATATATATATATATATATATATGAGAGAGACAGTGTTAGATTGTGACTTTTTTTAATTTACGTCTAAATTGCTGTCTCTGCCCTGTAAGCCACCATCTCTAACTTGTAAACTTACCATCTCTCGCACGTACACTCCCCAGGATCGAACGCCGTGGAGATCAAACGCACCACCAACTTGGAGACCAACTTGCAGGGTCTTGGTCGCTTCACCAACTACAGCGTCAGGATCCTAGCCTTCACTGCCGCTGGGGACGGGGTCGTCTCCAGCCCTGTACACTGCTCCACCCTCCAAGACGGTAAGTCTATTCTTGGAGGAGGACGACTTAGCCTCTTGAGGACGACCACTAAACCCCTGCAGGAGGACGATTAAATCTCTTGAGTACGACGAATCAACCCCTCGAGCACGACAGTACGACCCTTAGACACGATCGTACGACCCATAGGTAACGTGACCCTCCAGAGTCAAGTCGTACGTCACTCCGTCTTACCAAAGTGTCGTACCGTCGTGCTCAGTGATCGTACCTTCGCAGGAAAAGGGTACCTCTCGTGCACCGCTGTAACCCCATCACCCCACACTGTCTAGTTTCGCCATCCCAAATTCATTTATGCATATCCTTTACCAAGAGCTTATTTTATTCAACATCTTTTTAAAGGTAATGTAGGGATTACCGAATGAACAAGCCCGTGGGAGGAGAGTGATAAGAACAGCTTCTTTTTTTTAATTTACCACAATAGCTTTCGCAAGAAACATTTGAGGACAGTTAATCACTAGACAAATAGCGGAAGGTATTGGTTTCAAGGGAGGTAATGGCGGGAATTAGGTTGGGAATGTGGCGAGCTGTGGGTTGTAACAGAAAGCTTGGAGGTAGGTGGCACTGGGCCAGTGGAAATAACATTGGCCTAGACTGGCGGTCGCGAGGGCAGTTTAGAGATTGTCATTATCGGAAGGTTTGCAAGTAATCTGAGGCAGTGAGACACCGGACCATCTGGGGGATTCGAGGGGTCAGATGGAAAACGTAGTTTGGTGATTGTGGGCTCAACAACGCTGTTTCGAACAATGTATTGAATAAGAGTTTCGAAGCGGGGTCAAGCGATGCAGATTCGGTTGTGAAATAAAAGAAAATTACAACTTTTTTTGGGGGGTCAAACAAGTTAAATGTTATGATTCATGGACATTGGTTAAAGTTATTGTGTGGAGCAAAGGGATATGAAACTACTTATAGCGAGTTAAACAAACTAGTTCAGGATGAAGAGTTACTGAATCAGTAAGATATTTCAGATAAAAAACTCATGGTAATGAGCTAAACAGAAATATCTGTGATAACGAGTTAAGCAATAATGTCTGTATCTCCCACCAACTCCCTCCAGGCTGTATGTTAATTCCGTTAAAATACGTTTGGTATTGAGGCGTGACATTATATACCCTGAACATAGGTCCACCTTCTCCGAGAACCACTCACCCTCCTCCCTTTCTACTCGCACACTTACTTTAGTGATGAAAACTCGTCACTGCATTTAATAATTTTCCAGTCTGTATCAGCTCCTGACAGTCTGTGTGTCTGTGCGTTTGGTCCACAGTTCCCGGAGCTCCAGTGGCCATAAGGGCCCTTCCCTCCAGCCGGGATGCGGTCATGGTCTCCTGGCTGATGCCCACACATCCTAATGGCATCCTCACGCACTACACACTTTACTACCGTCCACTCAACGCCCATCAAGTAAGCACCTTTGCATACTTTTTCTCTATAAGGAGTTTAGAAATTATTTTGAAATATTTACTCGTTCGATTTGATTTCTGGTGGTAATGGAAAGGGCGTAGAAGTGTCTCAGGATCCAGATCAAGGTGAATCATATCTGTTTACGTGATAATGATACATGGGGGTTTGCTTGTCAGTTTCAGTGTCTCACGGAAACGAAGAGAGATGTTCTCATAATGTTTCATGCTATCTTAGTGTGTAGTTTAATGTAACGCAATTATCTTCATCATGGATTCTTCAAACTTTGTGACGTTTATTACGCATTATCATTACTCCCCTTCTTTTGTTTTGTTAAGGCTACGAGGAGCATGGTTGTGGCGGGCGAGGCTGGAGCGGTGCCGTGGGTGGAGCTGAGCAGGGAGGTGGGCGGGCTGGACAGCCACGCCCGCTACGAGTTCTGGGTCACCGCCTCCACCCGTGTGGGCGAGGGCACCGCCTCCAGGGTAGTGTCTGAGAGCCCTTCAGCTACAGGTACGTGGAGGGAGAACCTCCGACAGGGGAATAGTACTAGTACTTGGGGACCTTTGGCAAGTAAATAGCACATGGGGACCACTGCTAAGTGGATTGTACTTTAGTTACTAGAAAGTATCCATGAGCACCGATGAGAGCCTCTTGGAAGCCACAGGGCCTCAGTAAACAACTGTATGGTAATCCAAAAAACATCCCTCAGACTGTCATGCTCAACCAACAGCAGCAACTCAGCAAACACTCACCTAACTATGACATGCCAGTCATACTGAGTGTTCATTTTCCACAGTCAAGTGTGTAGTCATTCATCAGTTAGTAAATGATCAGGCTTAGAATTCATAGATCTTTATTATATGAAAAATACTTAAGGTGATCATGGGAAGGCGTCTGAAGGCTGGAGCGATTCAGAAAAGAACTAGCTCTACGTGAACGTAAGATGAAATACAAAGTTTTATATCTTTACCAGGAACCAGGAGGTCATCTATAGTCGAGTAAAATTTAATCAGCACAGTAAAGGCATCGAAGAAATGAAATAGTGCTTTGTGACTTAAGATGAAAGCCAAACTTTGCTTCTTGCACCAGATATCATACTTTAATTTTTTGAGCCTAAATGGTTCGAAGTTTGGGAAATTTGCATAGTTGATGACACAAGTATAAAAAAAGTCTCATCCCGAGGTTGGGTCAGAGCTGTACAGGTTCGTGTGAGGTGATTCCCCTGTGGTTGGTGAGTCCACAGACTTCACGAATTATCATTCTTGATGGAAAATTGTGTCGAATCTTAGAGGGTAATGAGTGGGAAATATTGCCTCTAATGATAAAGACAGGTTTTGTTCTTTAAGAATATGAGTTCCCCGTTGAAGAACATGTATGAAGTTGTGCTGTAGACTTTTAGAACAACACAGACGCATGGAAGAGGATCCGATGGTTTATATGTCGGTGTTCTTGTGTCTGTCCAGTTCCAGCGAGGATCAGGTCCTTTGGGCAGTCTGTGGAGGTGCAGGCCGGGGGCTCCCTGACCCTCCCCTGTGCCGTGGTGGGCACCCCTGCGCCAGCGGTCACGTGGACGCACCTCGGCCGGGACAACATACCACAGGCACAGGTGAGTATCTGTATGTCTGAATGTCTGTCTGTTCGTCTAACCGACTATCATCAGTCTGTGGGTGAGCGAGGGTCCTGTCCTGGGGGGGTAGAACTGGAGAGCAGACGACTTAGCCTGCATGGAAATATCCAAGATTAGTTTCTTCCTCTGTTCCTGATTTTGAAAAGTACCTTTGATGATAGTAGTAGTAGTAATTTCCGTATTCAGCCATCATTCACTTTGATTCTCGATGCATTTTCGCATATTCTATTGAAAAGAAATAAATGACTAACCAGATATGCCAAACGTAGAAATGAGACCCATTCTCTATCACAGTCTTTTTCATTAACTATCACGACTGCTGTCAACATGAGGGGAAAATCTGTGTATAATCCTTATTGTTATTTGTATCATGACCAAGAAATCTTCCCCCCCCCCCCGGTAACAGACGCTTCCGGACCACTCCCTGCACGCGGCTGTGGTGGGGCCAGACATCGCCGGGAACTACACGTGCCACGCCCACAACCCGAAGGGGCGGGACGAGTCCACGTGGGTGGTGCGGGTGGTGCAGACTCCTCCCCCGCCCACACTGCGGATTCAGTACGCCACCGAGACGGCCATCCACCTCTCGTGGGACTCCACCGGCGACGGGGGCAAACCCATAACAGGTAAACACAGAACCACCACGACTGTTACACTATATATACCTTTCAGGTCGCTCCTCACTTCAAACATCCATACACTTACTCAGACTAATTAGCTCATGCTGACTATCATTAAAGATCCTGCCATATTCAAACATGTTTTTCTTGTTTGCTATAATCATGTAACAGTTTCGTCAACCTGTGTCAAGCAATTAAGGTATTTAGAGGAAGGTGTTGCCTGCAAAATCCTCCCCAAACGTGTAGTTACGAGGGTCGAACTGACCCCTCTCCCTGCTTTCAAGTGACGACGATACATTGACAAATCTCGGAACATTTGCTGGAGAACCGTGCGTGTTGGTTCAGGGAGTTGCGAGGGGGAAAGACAGTTGCCACATGCCTGTAGGGAGAGCCAAGCGTGTTTGGAAAGAGGGAGGGTTGGTTAATCACATGTATACATTTAGAAAGGGGAAAGTACAAGCTGAGAGAGAGAGAGAGAGGCGAAAGTAGAGAGGACGGGTACACAGCAGGGGATGAGTGTGGTGTTGATGAGAGTGTTGGAGGGAGAGAGCAAGTGTAGGACCCTCAGCTAGTGTGTAGCAAATACGCGGCCAAAGACATCCTCATCTGCCTTAGGGATAGGCACTTGCTCCCTGCTTGTTTTCATTATTGCCCAGAAGAGGAATTCCTCCGATATACCGCCTCATGGGCTGGAGTGGACAGGACACCTTAGACACTTCCTGCCCCTCAGTCCCGACACTGCCACTCGCCGCAGGAGTCCAGTTTGTTCCCTCTAGTCCCAGGTGTTGGGATGGCAGGGGAGGAACCTTACGTGGATGTTGTTCGTCGTCCACCCACAAAAGCAGAAGATTTTCGCCGTATATCAAAATGTCGCAGGTCTAAACCCCCCCCCCTCCCCCCAGGGTACAGTGGCTGCATTGTCATTTTGCTCTCCTGCAGGGCTGGGTTTGGGGTTCTCAGCTTTGAATAACTGATTATCACACGCGTCTCGCTGCTGCTTCCCACAGTTTCTTTATGGACACCAGTCACTCGAGGATTGACCGTTATGATACTTCCATCTTCCTCCGAACAGCTAGGTCATGGAATTCTCTCCCTACTTTCGTCTCTCCCTCTCCCTGTAACCATTCTAACTTTGCCAGGTCGAGACACACGTGTGGAGCCTTGATTCATTTGTGCACTCTCCTTCTCTCACTGAATTCCTTTCACTCGAGATAGCCTTTAATTTGGGCATGTTTTGCCTGTGTGCCACGTCGGTCACTATTGATAAAAGAAAAAGTTAGTTTCTGTGTCTTGATTTGCAGTGTAGGCTGTTGTAACCTTTTTACCAACACGCTGCTGCCGGTTTCCCCCCTTATAGGGTACGTGATCCGTTACCGGCTGGAAGGACAGCAGGCGTGGGTGGAGGAGACGGTGGAGCCTGGGGAGACCAGCGCCAGCCTGCAGCAGCTGCGGTGTGGCTCCACCTACCACGTGCAGGTCCTGGCCATCAGCTTGGTGGGCCGTGGCCAGCCCTCACACACCGTCAACACCAGGACCCGGGGATCTGGTACGTTACCCCCGACCATAGCAGTAGCGCCAATAACGATCTCGAAGTTCAGTTCAATGTTATGTCCTGTTCCACTCACACTAGTCTCAGGTGGTTACTGTGTTGCTGAATTCTAAACTGTAACTCTGTAACCGCTGGATTTCAATTGTTTCTGAGCTTCTTTGCATATGTAATTTCAGCCACCATGTCTCATTACACTAACATTTTATTTCAATCACGTCAAGTAAGTCTAGGTTTAGCAAGACAGAGGCATTCTTTCCAGAGGCAATTTTGTATTGTGTTGTTAGTGATACTGGTGTACTGTATAGGAGAGAAGAGTCAGGAGGAATTACACTGTACTGCAGATCAAATACAAACTGTTTACCAACTGTTCCTCTTTGATAGTAAGAAAATAAGAGTGCTTTGTATGATGAGGGGATTTTGGCTATTTTCTTTGGTGGGTAATCGAGAAAGAGTGTATGACATGACTGCCTGAGGTGCTTGAGAGAGAGAGAGAGAGAGAGAGAGACGCTACTCTTGCTCCACCTCAAGACGTCATAGGTTCCTTCTGGTCTCCCCCTCCCCTCTCTCTACCACAGCTCCCCGCCAGCCTCGCCACCAGGACCTCGTTAGCGTGAACTCGTCCTCGGTGACCCTCCACCTGTACACCTGGCCCTCTGGTGGCTGCCCCATCACCTGGTGGGCTGTGGAGTACCGGCCTCACTCGGACGCCACCTTCACGCCCGTGGCCTCCCACCTGGCCGGGGACACGGACTCCGTCACGCTGCCGGAGCTGGCGCCCCTCACCTGGTACCAGCTGCGTATCACGGCGCACAACGCCGCGGGATCCGCCACCGCCACGTACGACGTCGCGACGGCCTCGCTCACTGGTGGTACGTCAGTGTCGTAGATCATGCACGAGGAAACCTTACGTGTGGAGATCTGACCTCGTAGTATACTATAAGGTATACCTGGTACCACAAGGTACCCTTCTCATTCCATGGTACCCCTCTCACTACAAAGTATACCTGGTAACACGTTACCCTTCCTTACACCAGTAGGTCGCTCTTCCAATACAAGGTTCCTCGTGTGTGTGTGTGTGCGTGTGTATCTTTTCCCTTGCTAGTGACTGGTTACACCCTAGACAGCTTCAGGTCCCCCCTCACCGCGAGCATCGGGGCAGAAATCCTCAAAGTCAATTGAAAAACTTCCACTCAGGCGGCTTGGGAGGGTCTTACACCACCTTCCACCCTCCTCCTTCTCTTTGCTGAGCCAACAACTCTCCTCTAGCTCAACGACTACACATGGAGGCCTCACAAACCTCGGCCTGTGTCCCCTCTCCGTTCCACCCACCATCGTTTGGTTGGGCTAATAACTACAGACACTAGCAACGCAGTCAGTCGTCGTTTAGATTTTTTTCTTCTACTCCAGGGTCTGGTAATTCACTTTTGTCAGTGTTGAAAATAGTTCACTTTTCCCACATGTCTCCTTCGGGATTACAGTGTAATATACACTGGCGATAAGAACTCCTGTTGGCTCCGATTATCATAATTCCTTTCAGATTATGATCCAGTCTCATATATATATTATATCTGTGTTGGTAAACACGTTAAGAAGTCAACAGAGTCCAAAGGTTAAGATTTAGTATAGTGAAGTGGCGTATCTAATGAAGCCTCTATTCGCCCGTAACGATCAATACCTAACCTCCTTCGAGACATATGTATACCACCTTTACATGGCAACACACAAAAGTGCCTGTTTTTGTTTTCATATTTGCCATAGAATGACCCTTTGACCACCAATGTGAACTAACCTCCCACCCCTTTTCCTTAAGTACTTCACATCTGGACACGCCCCTACAGTGGGTTGGCTTCCCACACCTGAAGCCCTTCTTTTCTGATTCTGTCTGGGTTTCGAGTCTGCCTTTCCCTGCCAGGAAGAGCCAAGACCTATTTTTTTTATAGAAAATCCTTCATCAAATGCCGTAAGATATTTCATGTTCGTCAATGGACTTCAGCAGTTACTCTGACAAGCTCAGGAATATACCTGAGCCACAGACATCCCTAACAATCAACTAAATTCACGTTAGTGACCCCAGCACAGAACGGAGTCACCCCGGGGGAGGCACTGAACCTGCCGTTTAGATAGCTAAACAAGTCCCTTGTCGAGACATAACGGACGCCCACCTGCCTCATAAGACCAGGAATCTCATTCCAGTGGTCCTCCGCCTCGCATTAGTCAGGGGTTCCTCTTCACTCTCATCATCGTCGGGAGTTTTCGCGGGTAACAGCCAAGCCATAGGCGGGGAGGGTTTTGAAGGGCTTCATCTTTGCCAGAGGGACGGTCGTCTCCGTCATGGGGTTCTCTTTAGGTCTTGGCACAAGGCAAAGCAACGCCCCAGAGACTGCCGGTGTAAAGGTCAAAGATTTTTTTTTCTTTTATTTGGTTATTCGTCGCAATACAGTAATGGAGGAGGTGATTAGTTCAATACGTGTGGACTTTTGAAGTACGCTTATTATTTATACGTGCGTAGAATTATCACCGCAAGAGAGACATCAGGTTTAACTGTTGCGTCTATGCACAACTCCTGTTATAGGTCTTAACCCACTTGAAACTATGAACTGGACGTTATGACCACTCGATATGTGCTGGTGGTGTTGACCTTTGATATGACCCTTAAAAGATGGATCCACGGCCATATGAGGCATGACCGTTCACTTTCCAAAGGAAAAATGACAGCCACTGCAATAGGCAGAAATGTTAGATGATTTTTCCACCACTGTTTTGTAGGTGCTTGATAATTGATTTACAAATGGCGGTAAAGCGATCAGAGTCATATTCAAGGCTACGTATGTCATTTATGTGACATACGAAAATGTTATAGTGATATAGCGTTGAATTCAACATCTTTCGGATGTTGCTTCGATCCCTGAGTATGAGACAGTACGACCCTTAAGCACGACGTTACTACCTTTTTGTAATAATGGCCTGGCCTTTGGATCTGACCCTAAAAGGTAGGTCATGTCAAAGGCCAGGTCACCATACCAAACGATCGCATTGCATATGTCGAGGAGTCAGTCGTTTTCAGGGGTCGTAACCGTCGTGTTCAGGGGTCGTTCCGCCGTGTTCAAGGGTCGCACGGTCGTCCTGGTGGGGCTAATGCGATCATCTACTCCACCCCTGCAGCCACCCTGGCGCCGGAGTCGGTGGTGGAGGTTGTGGAGGCGACGGGCTCCCCGCTGTACCTGGACCCACACGTGCTGGCCCCCGTGGTGTCGGGCGTGGCCTGCACCCTGGCCCTCCTGCTGTGCGTCGGTCTCCTCATCTCCAGAGGGTAAGTCGTCCCAACGCTGTCCTCTCCTTTGCGGTAAGTTTGGTCGTCTTAGGTTCCAAGTCTGTGATGCTATGTGTGTGAGTACCATCTGTGAATGACTATGTGAAATTAAAGTCACACTTCTGTTACTACTACTACTACTGCTGCTGCTGTTGCTGCGACCACTACCACTACTTCTACTACTACTACTACTGTTCTTCTCTCCTCGACTTCCCCGCCGCAGCCGCGCCCGGTTCATGAAGGGCGACGCTGCGGCCGCCGCAGGTGAGGGCCAGAGGGGAGGCAGCGGGGCGCCCACCTACGGACGCTCGCTGGCCGAGCTACAGAACCATCGGAACGACAGCCAGGAGCAGCTGTCGCCCGCCGCCAGGGCCAAACATGAGGAAGCCTACACCGGTTAGCCAACCCCAACCACACTGTCTTATCCACCCACCTCAGCGGCACTGAGCCCTTCTTTGTTGAGTCTCAAGTTGTCTCATGAACTAAAGAGACACGTGGTTTCACCTCAATTAAAGGCTTGATGCTGCTGAAAGAAAATTAGGTGTATTCTTAAGTTTGTTTTGATATATATATATATATATATATATATATATATATATATATATATATATATATTGCTTTACATGTACGATATGTATAACTTGTGTATGTATGTAGTTATGTGTGAACGAGCGTATGTGCATCACACAGCGACTGACTCTGCACCAATGGGGGTCACTCGTTATGCTTGGTTCCTCGAGTCAGAGTCATGCTTACTATCCCATACCCCGTCCCTGAACATGGAAATAACAAAGGAAGGAAGGCTTGTTACTTGCCATCACGTAACGTGGAAATAACCGCCAGGACCTGCACAGAAACACCAACTTCCGTTATTCTGTTGAAACTGGGTTTTGAAGCGAACATTCTGGGGTCGGCATTCTCATTCATTCATGGCGTACTTCAGCAACTGCCAGCGCTGCACATGCTGGCGGAAACGAGAAGCCAGACACCCGGAACAGAAGTGCGCTACTGTGTGAATCATAGGTAAATGTAGTGAAGTTTTGGATGAATATCATGGATATGTGATGTGTCCGGGTGAAACTGAATCATGCATGTGATGGGCCCGAGTGAAAAAATCAGCCGAGGAGAAGAATTCGAACGCGTGAGCATAAGCCGGAGTCATGAGAGATGAGATAGAGCGATGGTGTGTTTGAAGGTCAGGTGGAATTAATGTAGAGAGGGAAATAGATTATTAGATTTTGAACAGTATCTGTCTTCAAGTAATGAAGAGGGTGTAGGCATAGTGAACAGGAGTATCAGTTTCAACTGGCGGTGCTGAGAAGCAGGATTATTGCTTGGTTCAGATATGTTTCGTAAAGCATAAGAACATGCGAGACGCCGAGGGGGAATCATCAATGTCCTTGATGTTTACGTGCAAAAACTCGGGAAAGCGAAGGACCTTCACGGATTTCTGTCCCCTTAAGACGGAGCGAAAGCCTCATCAAAAAACTCATCATATCTAATCAAAATGAGCGTCAGCGTTCCCGCATGGGTGACTGGGGATCGGGGACTCACAGGGCACCCCCCCCCACGCTACCCCAGTACGGGTCCCCATCCCCCCCATCTTAAGCCTTAGTCCCAGACCCCCATCTCCCAACCCTCGAGCCGAGGCCGAGGGCTTGCCAGCCAAGGAGGGAGGGGTTGACCCCCGTCACCGAGACCAGACGCACACACATCAAAGGGAGAGGTTCTTTCATGGGAGGCAGTTATCCTGACCAGGCGGAGGAGGAGTCGCTCGACGAGTTAACGAGAGAGGCCACGGGCAGGGTGACTACACACACACACACACACACTGGCCACCGGGAGAACATTATGAAAAAGTCAACATGTATCTGGATATGATACATAATAGTCCATGGAAGACAAGAGGCCAACTCCTCGTACAAAGGCATATCATATTAAAGGGTAAAGATGCTGAACCGAACGACAGAGAGAACTAAACAGAAGGAAGTGAAAAGGTTACTTACTGGGGACTGATATAATCAGTAACTACAACAGTATAACAGATACCTCCTTTATAAGAAACGAGCTGCATGGAATTATAAGTTAAAAGTAAAAGATTGTATTAGATAAGAATTGAAAAGCTACTTTCACAGTTAAATTTAAACCGTTACGAGTGTTAAAGATAATAGGGCAACAGAGATATAGGTAAATAATTACAGTGTATGAAGAATTACATTTGTTAAACATTAATGGCAATATTTGTAAGTTTCAATTTCATGTTTACAATTAATTTAATTGTTTCTTAACTAGCCTTATGTGTCTATGATGTTTTGTGGTTTTATTATTCTTTCATTTACTCTAAAATATATATATATTTTTTTTTAATAGCTTGTGTCTACCTTAGTTGGCTTTATGTGCTGTTCCTAATGCAGTCTGTGGTCGTGTTCTGAGCTGCTTTCTGTCTCGTCTAGTCTTGTGTTTCACTGAATCACCATTCCTCGTGCCACTTCCAAGGCTGCTGTAGCCTTCTTCTTATATGTAGTCTCGTTGTTTATACTTTCTTTCCATATTTTGTGATGTTTAATCTGAACACGTTGTGTTTCTCGTACCTTTATGGAATGTTTACTATCAACACTTGGCCATCCACGCCTCTTGACACACTCTGCTAAACATTAAATGGATCTCCCCTTCTTTCAACTGCTTTTCTCAAGTACTTTGGTCACTCCCACCCCTGATGTGTCCTCCCTGATCTACCATCCTTTTGCGCCCTTGTCTCCCTGATGGAGGGTTTTCTCCCTGGCAGTGGAGGAGCCATACGAGATCTGCCCTTACGCCACCTTCAGCCTGCCACCTGGTAACGCCGGGGGAGGCGACGCCCTCGACTACACGCTGCAGTTTCAGACGTTCGGCCACCAAGACTGTTACGAGGGCCAGCCGCAGCCGTCCAGGTCCTCCTCCTTCATGGGCGGCAAGAGGCGCGAGAATGCCGCCGCTGCTGCTGCTGTTGGTGGTGGGGTGGGCGGAACCGGACCCTCTGCTGGTAAGCTTCCCCCCTCCTCACCCACCCCCTCCCACCGCCCTAATGCTCCCCCCAGTTCATTCCTGTGGCCCATATCAGCTCTCTCTCTCTCTCTCTCTCAATCTCTCTCTCTCTCCTCCCCCCTCCCCTCTCACACACCCGTCCACCCCCCCCCAACCCCTAACCCCTCACCCACCCGGTAAGCCACCCAAATAGCTCTCCTCCTCTACTCTCTCGCCTCTCTCACCAGCCCTGCGGAAACCACCGTTCCAGCTTTTATGTATTACGATATTAGTGTTTACATTAAGTGGCAACTGATGATCATAAACCCTCCCCCCCCAGCTGCTCGTAGTGGATCTGCCGGAATGGCCAGTTGACAAACGCCTTTATTTCACACGTAGACCCGTGAAATGTCCCATGGGCGAAGGAATGGCTTTGACATTGCATGATCAGTGTTATACTGGGTGTTGCTGCCTGACATTCACTGACGATTATGTAGTTCGTGTATAATTTTTTTTTTTCCGTTGTTGTTGTTGTCATTCATTTTCACACACAACAGATAACTGACGTGCGGAACCGTCTTCTTCCCCCTCTGTTGCAGAGATCGCATGCATCTCGAGCCAGCAGACGCTGCCCATCTCGTCGGTGGGCGGGCGTGGTCGGATCTGCAGGCGTGGTCAGTCCGGGGAGGAGGGGCACGGCTCGGACAGCGAGCAGGACACCAGCGGGAGCCCCGGAGCCACCCCTGCACACGGAGTGAGGGACACTTACAAGGTCCCGGTGCGGTTGAGGAGAGGTGAGGATGAACCCGCCCTCACCACGTTCATCTGGCCTGTGACCTGACCACCCTTGAGCGGGCAGGTCGGAGGCCTGGCTTACCTGTCATACCTCAGGGGGGGTCGTAAAGTCCTGAGTAAAGTCGTACAGCTGAGTTCAAGTGACTGAAAAACAAGATTAATGTAATATATGTCCTGTACACTGATTTATTAACAGACGGCTCATTTCAGATCATGAACTTTCTGCAGTAATAAAGAATTAGATGTCCGAAGGGGTAGATTTGTAAGGTTTTGTCTAATTTCCAGTATTGTTTTTAGATTATATGGAGGGAAGCGGAAGGGCACAATGCTGCCAGATGATGGTTTCCAACAACGAAGGTCAGGCTAATTGGACGATGCTTTCTAAGCAAAGACTTATTACCTTTTGTGAATATCGGTGTTATGTTGTCAGGCTTCCAGTCCTCCGGAACTTTTCCTGAAGCAGGTGACATTATTGAAAAGAACCACTTTCCCCTCATAGGCATTATTAGTCAGAGGACTGTAACGTACGTCAAAAGTCTGTGTTCAACACAAGGCTCACCACAGTCTCGAGTGAGTAAGAGAACATCCTCTTCCTCTGCACTGTGTTTGGTCTTCTCTGAAATGTACGGTTTCGCTGGTTCTCTGAAATTGAGATATTTGTACAATCCTGAAACTACCAGTTCGTTTTGGGTCAGCTTGGTTCACCCACGGTTCACTGGACCTCGGGTTAGTTTTTGGTTCTTGTCCGTGGTAGTATAAACATTGCAGTTTCCCCACTTTGAGCTCCGGCCAACAAATTTTATTCCCCGTATTTCCTTGGGGCTTTCCACCTATTCCGGTTTGGATTCACGACCCATTCTTTTTTGTTGTTGTTGATTGTTTCGTGCGGTACAGCCCACGCCTCTATCAGCCCTGGTAGAACTCTGTTCCTATGGCGCTGATAAAGCTTTTCATGCTGGCCCGAAACATTCAACAACTGTAAACTCACATGACCGACTGAAATATTTGTTTTTGTATATGCAAGGTACACCAAAGGGTTGCACGTATGCAGATTAGATCATATACGCACGCCAGAGAGCTCAGTTGGCTGTTGTACTCTAGTTTTGTCTCTCTCATGGTAAATGTGTAGTAGCTTCTGCCCACTGAAGTTATTCACAGCTGCTGACCTGAGATCCTTGTGACTCATTGCTCAGAGACCTGGTAAATCAGAAGTTTTACCCGCGTTCTGGTCATTGATTCAGTGTGAATTAAGCGCTGTTTCCTTGTTCACGGATTCTTCTCTTCAGACTTCAGTGTAATGAGTGTGTGGGACTTGGGTGGCTTCTCTTGCTGGAAAGGCTTTTATCCCCCTCCCACTTGTTTTCCAGTTGGTGACGAGCTGGATTTTCTAATTGAGACGCAAATAACCTACCTCGTTTAACACACAATACCTACCTCGTTTTTTTTTAAGGTTTCATTGTTTGTATGAACGACTCGCCACTCCTAGGCTCCACTTTAGGCGACCATTTTGGCTCCCTGACCAGTGTTCAGTCGCTGTTAGACCCTGCAGTAACTTAATCACGAACTGTTATTCTACGTGTTCATGGAGGCACCTCTTCCTCCACCTTTTTGAGGCGTAGATAAAGGATTTCACCTCTGCGTTTAACAGCAATCGTTGTTCACTTCTCTAATCTCACTAGCGGTCAGTTTACTGTTCCATCATGGTTGCGTTCCCCCTGTTCATTGCCGAAGGTTGTTTCGGGCGTTCCTCTCGTTCACGTGCATTCTCCTCTTGTTGTTCTGATCGTTATCTTACCAGCAGTTATTTTTGCTTGTCTTTTTTTCCTTTGCATATTCATCGACCCACACACAGCTGACTCACCGAGCAACACACCCACGTCAGCCATGCCTGTATAGTGTCGTGATCAAGCAAGATTCAGGAGCTTTTACCGAATTTCCCCAGTGTAGTTAAATGCGATGTGCCAAAGGTATTAGTCCATCTGATGGGCCTGGCTTACCCGGTATTTGTCCATCTGATGGGCCTGGCTTGCAGAGCATTTGTCTTTCTGATGGTAGTGAAAGCACAGACACACGCTGCAGGTGAGTGTTGACTTTATCATGTGACTGAAATGGGAGGGGGAAAAGAAGATGAATGACTCCAGGTGAACTGGACGACGTGTGCTGGTGTTGGTGCTACACTGAGGGTTGTGCCCCAGGGTGGACAGTTGGTTCCACATGGAAGTTGGCGCCCATGAATTGGCACCAGTGAGTACTACCGTCTTGTACGGAGAAGGATTTGGTTTGCGGACTTCCGTTGAACGTTAGCAGCGACATTCGTTCACACAGTCTACTGGATAGACGCTTCCATTAAGCAGCGGCGATGATATGTTAAGTAGCTTTAACTAGTTAGCGCCACGAAAGATGCCATGGTCTTTAGGCAGAAGCATTATGTTCTCTTGTGATCATGAATCATTCTGTATTACTTTCAGAACTGCATTAGGCTGTAGTAGCGCCAGAGGACATGACAGACATCTGTACGACCTATGCCTTCTCTCTCTCTCTCCTCCCAAAGGTGCTGACTTCACCCTCCACCCACCGGACTCGAGCACCGAGAGCAACGACGAGAGATCTCCCGTTCCTCCCCGCCGCCCTCCCCATCTGCAGCAGCAGCAGCAGCAGCAGCAGCCCACCAACCCACCACCCACCCACCAACAGCATGCCCACCCCCAGCACGCTCGTAGACAACATGCCTTCACACCCGCTCATGCCCATGTCCTAAGGTGAAGATTATTCTTGGTATTTACGTTCTGAGAGTGACAGTGGAATGGTGCTTGTCTTGTGGGACGTAACCTTACGTTCAGAGAGAGTGACAGATGGAGAGGTGGGGGTGTCACCGTGTGGGGATTATCATCTGTACGTTCAGAGAGAGTGACAGGAGAGGATTTGGTGGCTGTCTTGAGCATTCTGTGGGATCTTGTTATCTTACGTTCAGAGAGTAACAGCAGAGTTGGTTGTTATCTTTTGGGAGATGTTATCTTACCTCTACTACGCCAGTCAGGGTCCAGACTAGACTAACCAGACTTACTTTATCTTACACACACACACCCACACACACACACACACACACACATGCTGAGATAGGAGAGACAGAATCTGTCACTAGCTGCAGAAAACTGGAGCATAAAAATTCATCATTTCTACCTGGCGCACCGCACTTGCTTAGTGTCACGAGAGACTGTCGTATTGTCAAGGAACAGAGTCCCTCGTGAGTGCCTCGATTCGCTGCTTAGTACCTTTTGACTTGAGATGCGAATGAGTCAGTTCCTCACCGAATGGCGTAAGCTGTTGGATGCCAGTGTGGGTTATGCTGGCACGTTTTGCTCTTCCTGTGTGTGAGTGTGTGTGAGGGGAGTATCGCAAGGTCGTTCTGTGTGAGAGTGGGAACGAGAGGAGGGCGTGTATGGAGCGTCACTGCTGTGTATCGTACGGAAAGGTTCACTGGTAACAGCAGACGCCTTGTGTACCGGGGAACGCAAACTTCCTATGGTGTGGCCGGAAGAGTAGGTCAGGAGCGCCGACGATGGTCCACTTCTCAGGGCGAGTTGGGTTCATTTCATCGATTACTGGGGTAGGGGTAAGTGGAGGGGGGGGGGTGCGTCGTACTAGAGGGAGGTGCTGAAGGGGACTTATTGGAGCGGTCGCACTGGAGAGGGGTGCTAAAGGGTGGCTTATTGGAGTGGTGTCGTCGTGGAGGAGTTGCTGAAGGAGACGTACAGGAGCCCTGGAAGGGGTTCTGAATGAGGATTACCGGAGTGGTGTCATGTCGTGAGAATGCTGAAGGGGACTGAAGTAGCGTCATACTGAAGAGGGGATATCGGAAGATTGATGAAATGCAGAAGGGATAGTTAGTGCGCTGAGGAATGCCGTTGTTGTGTCTCGGTAGTGACGACCATGGCAGGGGGGGTCACCATGACCGTCCTGATCCTTGGGCATCTGCCCGTCGCGGGTGAGGAGAAAATAGATGGATGGGCTGTGGATGACACGGACGGATGAAATGTGGATAACGCGGACTGATGTGGCTATGGATGAGACAGATGGATAGACTGTGAAAGATGAACCGATGAACTACGGATGAGGCAGACAAGTGAACTGTGGATGACACAGACAGACGCCCAGACACGGATGATGTCTGACTTTTACTTTTGAAAGACTCACAGAAATCACAATTCGTTTTTCTATGCCCCTCCACTCGATGTTCCATTATTCATACGGTGACCTTTGTACCAACATTGTCCCTGTGGCCAGAGGACCCGCTCTCCCCAGCACTCGCTTTACTATGGAAGTATTTCAGGACATACACTGACGGCCAATAGTCTGCCCTGACAACACACAGACACAACTCAACAAAAGGCCCTCCAGCGATTGAGGCTCTTCCGGATTTACTCTGTTGTAGAATTCATCTCTACGCCTCGAGCAGATCAAGGGCTCTTGTGGCGAGAAGAGTAATTCCTCTGATTCAGAATCCAATCAATTCAGGCAACGGAAAACCGCAATTGGTGTTCACTCAGATCCATCTGTCGGATATCGGTCATTCGGATTGTTGATTCTGATCGTTTTTTATCTGTTTTTTTATGACGTCAGTGAGGATAAATTTAACAGAGAAAATACAAAGTCTTAGAAACTTCTTTTTCTTCGCAGTGTACCCAATTACCAAGAGGCTCTTCTGACTGAACTGAAATCATACCTACTCCAGTTCGGTCTGTGGAACTTAATATTATTCCTGAGTAATCACTGCCTAATATATAGGGATGAAATTGATCCAAGAAGGACTGTATGGATCGTGCTTTCCTTCAGGCAGGCGTCATAGCGTTCCGGACTTTATATATATCGAAGAAGATGGAAGTAGTATTTCAAGGTGATACAATACACAGATTACATCTGATCTCCCGAGCTGGGAATGTTAGGCAGCACGTCACAGCAACACACTACACTGTAATAAAAACATTAGCTTTCTTTCTTTACAGTGTGTCTTGATGGCTGACCCTTGACATAAGGTTAAAGGAGGTCAGCATAAGGACTTAGAATTTCTTTCTATGTAAAAGTTTGTTGAAACAAGCTTCGGTCAGGCCCCTGAAGGCTGCTGGTGTCCGTGGTGTATACACAGGTAACACTCAGATATTCGTCTCCCACGACTCAAAACTCATTTTTTGACCGCAGAATCATAAATATCTTTTTCTCACTGGCAGCAAACACTTCCCACACACTAACACGACAAGTCCGTTCATATCAACATAAGCTGTAGGATAATCCACACTCACCAAAATGCTCGGATCTCCGGTAGAAAACATACAGCTCTCGATATTGGAATGAATGCAAAGGAAAACCCTCTTGATGTGTGCAGAGCATGGCTGGCGGACGGAGTACAACAGAACGAGAGAGAACCCCCCTCGCGGTGTACGCTAGACCGACATGGGTATGATCCTTCGTATTGTGTAAAAAAAGAAAAAAGAAAAAAAAAAACACTCTCCTGATTGTGTCTTGTGCATGCGTGTCGTGGTGATGCATAGTGTTCATGCATTTTGCATTTTATATCTCTCACGTTCCTGGATGAGCAAAATATTGCTGATGGCATATCATCGTTAAGGTTTTGGAGGGGGAATATGCGAACGAGTGTGTACATGTATGTCATCAGTGTCGTTAGCTAGAGTCTTTTTTTTTTCTACTGAATGTATTTTTTGATCTGATATTATGTGTGCATTCTGAAGCATGTGTATGTTTTTTTTTTCTTTTTTTGCCGTCTGCCTCCAAATTTTCTCAGCCTCACAGAACACTTGGGTAGAAAAAGGAAAAAAAAGATCCATCAATTGCCTTCAATAAACTACATATGGTAGTTCAGACATGGGTAGGATTGCTTCACGCATACAAGACATTTAGACTTTCCTACAAAAGAAAAAAGAAAATAGAAAAACATGGTTTTTTTGCCTTAGCAATATGAACCTTGGGGCAGACAGGTAAAGTCATTGTTCCAGCATTGCTTACTACATAACGGCTTTGTAATTGGATTAAACAATCAACTGTTTCACTGCAGAGTTTATATACTTCTCTTAATGTGCCATGATTGTCGGTGTATATATACATATGCATACACACACACACACACACACACACACACACACACACACATATATATATAT
>JAYMFT010402093.1:0-18837 GCA_038088735.1 Panulirus argus | reverse complement strand
TATATATATATATATATATATATATATATATATATATATATATATATATATATATATATATATATATATATTCCTTACAGCCTATTCTAAGTAAATATCAAGTCATATATGGCAATGACATGTCAACGCGAATTTATTCTTCTTGACTCGTGATGATATTTGCATAATCACGGGCAAGGCCGTTGACGCCGGTTACTGTAAATTTATTAGAACCGAACTAAGAAGCACAGTTATATCAAGCACACTGCTGATTTCATTCATGTTTGCTTTATAACGAAAAGCATTATTCAGTTTTGAAAGATCATTGAAAAGTCAAAACAATTAAACAGTCCACATTCTCACTCATCTTAATTTCTTGTAGTCTGAAAGTCTACCCGTCTTAATTATACAAATTATGTAATGTATGAAGCTGTTAAGTCAATTATTTTTCCACGACATCTTTTTCCCAATGAAGGTTTAATTTTCATACTTCCATTAACCGGTATTATTCAGTAGTATCTTGAAAACAAAGTCAACAAGAGTAGTTATAAAACATGTCGAAAAAACTACTGTAAAGTCTTATAAGTTCATCGAAACAAATTTGAAATAAAATACTAGGAAATACAGGTTCTAGCGAGGCTAAAGTCTTATCTACATCTAAATAATATTAACACCCTATAGTCTCTCTATCCATCTACATCTCTCACGACCTTTCCCTCGGGAAGTCCAGTGTTGCTTCATAGCCTTTAATACCTCACCCTTAACAGGCTACTGGCAGAGGGCAACTCTAGCGCAGTGTTTCCAGAGGCTCCAACCTAATGTTTCTACTGAGTACTTCTTCCTAACGTTTCTACCTAATGCTCCTGTGTTATGTTCACACCTGCTTCTATCTCATGTTCCTACAATTTTGCTAAAAGGCAGGGCTACCCCACAGCATTTACCGCAGGAAAATTTAGGCTTACCAAGAATGAGTTGTGTGCATTAAGAGTTGTCAAGTGTTATATGTGACAAGGGGAGATTGTCTATTTGTGGGAATGCCGGCTGTCCACGTGTGGGTGAGAAAGAAAAGACAGCTATCTGGGTCGGAGTGCAACTTGACAACCACTGAAGTGCTGATTCACTAACCCTTCCGATACCCAAGCGGGTAGTACCGAAAATATACTTCCCTATTAGATGGCTGCTTACCAACAACTGCCTACTCCAGTCCAAGAGACAGATACCCATGTCACTGCCACATGGCTGGGAGAATTCTTATCCATATCAAATCATGCATGCGATCATACGACATCAAAACATATGTAACAGCCATATCTAATAGGTATTGTGTGTAATGAACCTAATGAAGTATGAATGTGTTTGTCACAATACTATCCAAAAAGTATTTTGAGTCCTCATGGTCACACATGAACCACATTTATTCATCTAATAGGAAAAGATAGAGATCCAGCTGGATTTCTTTCCTAATACAAATAACTACATATTGTGTTTTTGAAGTATTTTCCTAATGCAAATAACTACTTAAAATACTTCATTCTCTCTTCAGATAATATATAAGTAACCGTCCCTACTTTGCTCACAGATTCAAGGCTTCCTGATATAATTTCAAAAATTATCTAGACATTATGTGGAAAATGCATAACTGATATTAATGCCAAAGTTCTGATGCTATTTTAGAAGAGCAAAAACTAGCCTTTATTGACATCAATGACTTTATCTATTTCTTTTGTGCTTATTTCAGATATACTACTTCAGAGCATGTCTTTCTTACTTATGGCTCACTTGAGGGCACTGATGAAATTCTATTGTTTTCAGATCCCAAGATACTCTCTAGTCCTTAAAAGCATCAAGAAGAATGGTTTTGTGGCAATACCTGTAGTAATAAAGGTGTTAGTAGTGGTGGCGGTTCTCCTAGCAGAACTGGTAAGTGACAATATTGGTGAGCCAGCAAAGCATCCACATTCCTTCTCCATTTGCACCACACACACATGCAGCTCAAACGAAGACCCATCAGAGAGATCAACAAGTCACAGGCAAAGTATGCTCCAATAGAGGGCCATCATGGGTGAAATAAAGAAGGAGGAAAAGAGAGTAGAAATTAATAGTGACCCTACAGGTGTTTGTAGTATCCCCATAGGATATTGCAGCTTGGTTGAGTCTCCTTTATGCAGATCATATCTAAGAACACTGACTAATGCTGATAATTGCAGACTGTTTGCATACAGGCCAGTTTCCAAAGTTTTTTAATTTAAGCAGTGCAAAAGTGTCTTTACAATGTAAAAGGACTTGGATGTTGTATCCAAATGTAGTACTATTAAAGAGGACAGTATAACATTTTAACATCTTTAGAAACCTTTGGAAATCCCCATAAATGACTACTCCAACACATCTACAAAGATAATGGTACATTTTCTAAAAAGGCAAGGTACTGAGGGAGAACCTTACAAACTGTTTTCCAGCCTTATTAGTTAAAATATGATTAATTCAACCGAACAGTTAGATGACACAATTAAATCACCTGGTGTTTTTGTGATAAAAAAAAACCTGCAAGTGTATTACACAAAAACTTTCAGCAACATTTACTATCAGAATATTTCCTGACAACAAGAACCCTGGTTATGCCCAATAATTTTGCTAATGTGACCTAGAAGAGAATAACTTCAGAGTGAAGGAAAGCATATGACAAGTGAAGTTAGAGACACTGAACTTAAACAAAACACTAACATTAGTAACCCTTTACATCCACCTATATATTAAAAATTACAAGACTTAAATGACATGGCTGCTCAGAGCAACTAATTAACGTGATGTCAGTCAGTATTATCAGAATCTTGAACTCTTCACTAGCATCCTTCTGACTGGTCTCCATCAACATATTCAATGCCACAACAATTCATTTTTGCACACCATCATTTATGATGTCAAAAAGAGCTGACTTAAAACACCAAAGTATACTCAAAAAAGATACCGATAAGAAAATGATGAAGAGGAGAGGTCACTTCCTAATGGGATAATGGTGGTGTAGGATAACAGAGGATATATGGACTAAAGCTAACAACAAAAGAAAGATCACCAACTAGAAAAAAAAGTAAAGAATGTTATCTTGTATGATGCAGAGGAGAAAGATGTCCTACCAAGTTTAAGACAAACTGAACTATGCTAATAAAACTGAAATAATGAAACTGCTTAGGCACCATCCATAACAGGTTTCAGTGAAATCCAGCACTCTCATAATGAGACAATACAGAATTATGGTGTAGCTACTGCATTTATAAGCAAAATATAACATGGTATCACCATCTCAAAGGAGGGAACTAATATATTATACAGATCAGAAGAAATGCAGTAAAGATATTTCTTGAAAGTTTTCAGGTGCATTTATTAATCATTTATATAATATGGTTTAAAGATCCCTGCAAGGGAAATTTAAAGAAATTTAAAATGTCATATGGTAGAAAAGAAAGTTAAAATGGTGGAGCTCCTGCAGTGTATAGCTTTCTCCATGTACTGCACATCTAATTACAAATAAGTCATTATACATATCAGTAGAGCTGTAAAAAAACAGAAAATCAGTTAACTGGGATATGTTTGTAATGTCTGCTGAAGAATCAAAATGCTACCACATTGAAAAGGCTACCACATACATCTTTACATTCAAATCATAGTAGAAGTCATGTATACCATTCTGAATTTTTCCACTTTGAAGGTACAGGATAGAATAATTTCAAGCCTTAGCTTATGAACTAATATTCCAGCACTCCTACTCCATTTAATTTTACTGATAAGTAGTTTATTTCCCAAAGCAATCATTTCAAAACTCTTCTTCTGTCTCTTTGTCACTACCTATAAGATCTGAGGTTACTCTCAGGACCAGGAAGCACATAATTCATTATTATTTACAGAAGGCTGGTCAGTCTTTGCCATGTTGAGACTAGATCTAAACTAACTTTTCTCACTTGTCTGCTATTTATGGAAGATAGCATGACTTTGATCTGTATCTAATGATTAATAAAGTTTTTCACATTGGCTTTAGATGGCACCTTAATCCATAAATGACAGCTCAATCAGTATGGAAATGTCTCCACCTATTGCTCTGAGCATTACTTAAATGTGCTTTTCCTTTGAAGACTATAATTGCAGTGACATAAATGTACTAAGCTGAGGATAGAACATTTATGGTTAGCGACTTTGTTCCATGTATTTCAAATTAGCAATTGGGTACTGGTAATGATAATAAAAGAATAAAACAATCATATCTTTTCTGCTGCATAAGAACACTGTTGTATACTGTTTGGACTTCATTAGATTCTATCAACTCTAAGTCTTATCCTTAAGATTACATACTAGTTGGTTTTGGTTGGGCCTATACTGTGAAAAAGCCTTTGTACACATTTGTACGTCAGCTATATAAAAGGCAAGGATATGTGCTGAGACCTGAGTGGCTGTATGAATTTCATGCTCCTCATTTTCACTTACAGTGGGAGGGCCAAGCCATGCAGCATTAACTGAAATTAGTTCTGCAAAAGTAGGGCTCCTAACCCTAATTCTGCAAGCAGTCAAAGAACAGGACTGACCAATTCTTGATCTTATCTCATTCTGCCTCTCTGTATATCATCATCAAATACACTCCATTTAATGGGATGAATATGGTTTATACACCCTCTCATATCACTTATAAACACTCTCAGTCCATGCCCAGGGTATATAAGTGAAAATTTAGCTTCCACACTTACCTCTACTTCTTACTTTTTTTGCTTTGAACAGCAAGTTGACCTATCAAATGAAACAAAAATCTTTCATATTCTCCAACCACAAAATGTTTCTACGGCATTCACTCTGAAATCATTCCAATGTCATCTTCATCTGAATTGACCCTACCACTAATTGATTTTTTTATGGCATGTACCCACCTCTTTTTCAGACTACCTCTCCTTTTACCACACTACTATATGCCTACTTAACCTTTCTATCACCTTTCATCCACTCATCATCATAACAGCTTCCTAAGAGACTTTTCAAGTGGTTTTCTATAGAATTTTTCACTACATACATTTCTCTCTTTATCTTCTTAATTGTGACTACATAATACAAGTTATCCATCTCCACGCTTTTTATCTCTGATCCATCTTACTCTTAATTCCAACTACATAACACAAGTTATCCATCTTTACTCTTTTCATCTTTGATCTATCTTAAATTATGTATACTTAAGTTTCACATCCAAAAATCATAGATGGCAGCTTCATAAACATGCTACATTAAACTTTTTTTCTCACTGAAGATTTCAGTGCCTCTCCAATTTTTTTTCCTGTGCAAGATTCTGCTCTCATCAACTTAAGCTTTCCCAGTACCAGCCTTTTTAACTTTACTTACAAATCCCTAAACTTATCCACAGCTCTGAATTCTTCATAATTCAAACTGATATTATACTGAGACATCCCATCTCTTTTAAAAACTTGGGCTTACTTTTACTCACATTACAGGCATCCTTCTCGTCCTCCATAGTCATCAAATTGATCCACCATTCTATTCAGCTCCTCCTCAGATTCAACTTGCAGCACAGCATCATCTGTATACGAGTTTGGTAACTTCATTTCCATTTCACCATGATTGAGAGAATAATACTATTACCCCATATTGCTCTCATCTCATATAGTACTCAATTCATAATTAATGTACTGTGCATTAAACAAATATGGTAACAAGACACAACCACCATGCACTCTGACATTTACTGAGTTAGGACATTTCAGAGATTTTTCCTATTAACTTTAATCAGATGCTTTCTTTAAATCCATGCATACTGCATGCACTTTTGCCTTTTTCTCTAGAACTTTTTTTCACCACCTGTTTTGGTACAAAAATCTTCATCTCCAAACTCTCATCCCTTCTTAAACACAGATTGTTTTCACCTATATTCTTTTAAACTTGATCAATCACTCATACCATACATCATATCAACTATGCTCATCTTATTCACTCCACAATAATTCTCACAATCACTTCACTGGAACAAATATTGCCTTCATCCAGGTGCTAGGAATAAAAAGAACATTACAACAGCCATGTTACATACTCATTTGTCTAGTTGCAAAATAATAATTTTGGTTTTAGAAAACAGCATTCTCCATGCTTCCATACACACTTTCCAGATCCTCTCAACAGCAGTCTTAGCTCCACTCTTCAACATCTCATAACTAAATCTATACCCCAAGCATTTCCATTTTTTATGCAGTATTATTGTTATTCACACTTTCTCCTATATAAAGTCGCCTTCTCACCTATATCTATTGTTCCCTCTCTCCTTACTTCTGCTTTTTGCCTTCATTTTCAACATATCTCTAAAGTACTCTCCACCTCAAATACAATTCATTCCTTGTCTTTAGCATTCTACCACACTTGTCTTGTACATTCTTGAGCTTTACACACCTCTCTTCCATATATGTTAACTTCCATCATTTTTTTTTTTTTTTTCATACTTGATAGCTGTTTCCTGCATTAGCCAAGTAGTGCCAGGAACAGATGAAGAAAGGCTGCATTCGCTCAACCATTCTCTAGCTGTCATGTGCATTGCACTGAAACCACAGCTCCCTATCCACAACTAAGCCCCGTAGACCTTTCCAAGGTTTATCCTAGCTGCTTCACATTCCTTGGTTCAGTTCACTGACAGCACACTGACCCCTGTATACAACATCATTCTAGTGCATTCTATCCAATGCATGCCTTTCACCATCCTGCATGTTCAGGTCCCGATCACTCACAAATCTTTTTCACTCAATCCTTCCATCTCCAATTTGGTCTCTCCCATCTCCTTGTTCCTCCACTGCTGACACATATATATTCTTTGTCAATCTATCCTCACTCATTCTCTCCATATGTCCAAACCCATTTCAGCACACCATCTTCAACCTTCTCAACCACACTTTTTTTATCACCACACATTTCTCATACCCTTTTATTCATTAGTCGATCAAACCACCTCACACTACATATTGTAGTCAAACATTTCATTTCCTACACCTGCACCTTCTTCACACATTCACATCTACAGCCCATGCTATAGATCCATATAACATTGTTGGAACTACTATACCTTTCAACACACCCATTTTGCCCTTCCAGATAATGATCTCTCTTTCCACACATTCCTCAATGCTCCCAGAATCTTTACTCCTTCACATATCCAGAATCTTTACTCCTTCAATATCCAGTGACCATTTGTCACCATCTAAAAGACTTCATCATATTGTTCTCCCCAATCTTATGCTCTGTACATGCCCTCACCCTCTCAACCACCACTCTCCAATGCAACTTACCAGGTACACTCAACAAGAATATACCTCTGTAGTTTAAACACTCATCTTTATCCCACTTGCCTTTATACACTGGCACTATATGTACATTCCACCAATCTTCAGGCACTGCACCATGATCCATACATATAATGAAAATCGTAACTAAACAATCAACAGCATAGTCACTCCCTTCCTTATGAAATTCAACTGCAATACCATTCACTCCAGCCACCTTTCTGCATTTCATCTTATGTAAGGCTTTCACCACCTATTCTCTCTTAATCAAACCACTCTCCATGACTCTCTCACTTTTCATACCACCACAACCCACACACTATATATCTTCCATCCTATCATCAAACACATTCAACAGTCCTTCAAAATACTCACTGCATTTTCTCCTAACTTCATCACTATCTGTCACCACTTCTCTAATAACCCCATTTGTTCTCTTGTTTTTCACACACTGTTAACCTCCTTCCACAACATCATCTTAATCTTGCAAAGTTTACTGATACTTGTTCACCCCAACTCTCATTTGCCCTCTTGACCTCCAGCTGCTTTCTCTTCAACATCACCCAATCATTTGCACTTTTTCCTAGGAAGTACCACCCATATACCTATTGTTTATCTTTCACTAGCAACATTACTTCATCATCCCACCACTGACTATCCTCTTTAATCTGCCCACCTCCCTCCCTATGCATGCTACACGCATCTCGCACACATGCCAGCACTGCTTCCATACATAACTCCCATTGCTCACCCACTGCCCTAATTTTGTTTACTCTCACCTTTTGCCATTTACACTCAATCTCTCCTGGTATTTCTTTGCACAAGTTGCTTTTCCAAGCTCACTTACTCTCACTACTCTTCTCACCAATAATTTGTTTCTTCTGAAAACCTCTGCAAATCTTTACCCTTTCCTCCACATGGTAATGATTAGATATTCCACCTGCTGCCCATCTCAGCACATTCACATTCAAGTCTCTCTTTTGCATGCTTATCAATAAGTATGTAAAATATAATGCCTGCTGACCTCTTTTAAAATCAAGTACTCCCAGTCACCAGTCCTTTTTCAGCACAGAACTCCACAAGCTGTTCACCATTTCCATTCACTGTACTGAATACCCCATGCCCCCTAATAATACCCTCAACTGCCACATTACTCACCCTTACATTTATATCACTCATCACTAACAAATAGTCTCTTGCATCAAGACTGCTGACACACTCACTCAGCTGCTCCTACAACACTAGTCTCTCATGGTCGTTCTTCACATAACCTGGTGTAAAAGCACTAATAATCACCCATCTCGTAATCCAAATTAATTTTCATCTACATCAGTCTATGGCTCACTTCCTTACAGTCTTTCAAACTCTCCCACAACTAGAGCTTCAGCAGTAGTGCTACCCATTCCTTAGCCCTCTCATGAAACACTGACTTTACTTGCTAAGATGTTTCCAAACCATTCTTTCTCTTTACTTTGAGCTTTGTTTCCCTCAGAGCAAAAATACCCGGTTTCTTTTCTCAAACATACTACCTATCTCTCCTTTCTTACATCCAATCACGTTTAGACACCCCAGCCTGAGCCCTCAAGGAGGGAGAGCACTCCCTGCTTGGTTCTTTCATTTGTTCTGTCTTTTAGAAAGTGAAAAACAGGAAGGGTGGGATATCTAGTTCCCTGTTCCAGCCATCCTTTAGTTGCCTCCTGCGGCACACAGGAAATACAAGGGTAGAATTATTTCTCTCCTACCTCAGGGGAAATATATATCTTGTTATATATTTAAATTTCCATCAGTCAGCACTTCTTTTTTCTAACACTTGCAAAAAAATCAGTCTTTCCTTATTAATATGTAGATTTGCATAACTACATTACCAAAAATTTAGTTTTTCACACCCACAGTGAGTACTCATGGCATACAGATGAAGTTACTGTCATGAATTGTTACTGTTTTATCTTGCCAACAAGATTGTGTCCACACGCAGAAAGATGCAGGGATGACAATATAATGCTCTGCGTACTCAATTTGTAGTGGCTGGACATAACATTCTTTTCATTCAAAGCCTACTAAAAAGTACTCTGGTTACACCTAATTATTTTTTTCATTCTTGGGGTTATAAAATAAAATAAAAACATTTACTTTTAATTTTTAATTAACATTTCATTTACGGAATATATTTAGGGCAACTACAATAACCACATGATATACACTGAAAATAATAGGTCCCTTTGTGTTTATGCAAACAGAATAACATTAAAAACCTTCACCTTCATCTTCCAGATCCACATGGAAAATAATGGAGCTCTAAACAAAACCTGAAGCATCACCACATGGCTCGCTGGATACCAGACAGTTTGTTGTAATCTGCTTCGTGACGCCATACTATACGTGACAGCCTGTATCTGCAAGGGACATATACAAATATGAGGATAGTAATCCAGAAAGATCTTTATGGATATGGGAGTCAAAAAGCATTAGAATTAAATTATATGTAGAAATGAAAGCTGAAGGATGAAATACTATACTGTGCAATACACCAAATATGCACAGGAATTAAGATGCAGTACACACAAAGAAGCAATCTATGACCAATTTAAAGATTTAAGACAACAGTGTCAATGAAAATCACATGATAAAATGTTCTGAGATGCCTGAAAACAAAAATTCTAGAGTAACTAAGGTAAGAGTATAGGATATGTTAATCAATAAAACATAAAACTGCACAGAGGAATCAATGGTCCAAAACAATTTATTGCAATTATTCATTTATTTACTATTACCCTAGGACCCCCTTCTCAAAATATCCTGGTGTTTCCCCAAGACCCTTCTTCCTGAGGCTCCTGCACCTCCAAGGCTGTGATACACTCAGTAGCAGGGATGGGGTGGACTCCTTGTATGTGAAAAGTTCTTTGATGAGACTATTCTGCTTCATCATCTGATGAAGAGAAAGCCTTACTAAAGGTGCCTTTCACTTGTGGTGTAACCTCAAGCTGGTGGAGCCTGATAATCCCAATGGAATGATTAAGATGTACCTATGAATATAACAACTGAGTCAGTTTAAGGAAGACTAGACTGTAGTGAGTTCATCAACATAAATCTTGCAAGGAAGAAAACAAAATAGTGTATATTAAGTGATGTGCACTATAGAGTTTGTATTCACAAAAGCATACAAAAAGCTTCCAAAACAGCACTGCATAACTTTGTAATATGGTATACGATCAAGAAAGACTGCAAGCCTTGATGTCTCGAGTACTCTCATAGGAATCAGTATTGGACATTTGGGCACAATGGGAGAAATAAGGCAATGACCATGCATTACTCTTCTAAGCCACACATTGTCAGTAAAGGGCAACAGTGCTCTAAACCACCAGTTCAGTTGTGTATGACTCAAGGAGGGTGGTCTGAAGGATGAAAAATTATATTTCTATCATAAGTAGAGCCATGAGTAACTGAGAGTACTTTATTGATGGGGTGTTAAAATTATTTCATACTTAAAATGAGGAGCATCATGGATTCATCTTCTCTGACCATCACGAAATACACAAGGCCAGCAAATGCTTGTTCACTGGAACTTAAAAACCATATAGTGACCAGTCCTCACATATGACATAACATGAAAAGTGAGGTGACAGGAAGCAGCTAGCTCCCACCATTCATTACTGATGACTGTAATCTTTGTCAGGAATCAAGAAACTTTCTCAAAATGGAGAGGAGAAAGAATGGAAATGGGCATAAAAAGATGCTCATGGCACTCTACCTATGGTAGAGCAATGGTTTTCAATCCTTCACATCCTACATTATTTACTAATAGACATCAACTTATGAAAGCATACCCATGCACAAAAGAACAGATTTATAAATAAATCTAGAATAGATCTGAAGAAAAGCTTACCCTTAAAGGCATATCCAAAACCACACAAGGGAAGTCAACCAGCTCCAAACAGAAATGCCATTGAAAAAAATCTTAATTTAATGCAAAAGACCCCTCTTGCTAAACTTATTGACAACTTCCTTAAAAAACAATCTCCTTAAATTCCAGGCCCTAGCTGACTGCTTATGATGTGAAAATAGCACCAACTTCTTATTCACCCTGAAATTTTCCTTGCTGCTAAAAGCTTATCAGACCATATATGAAGAAACTAATATTCTCCTTGGTAATATTTGCAAGACCAAAACATTTTTTGACAGTTCTTAATGGACAAAAAGAATGATGCTATTATAAGAAAAGCTTCTCAGGATTGTGTTAAAAAAATTTTGTCCCAAGAGTTAACCTTCTTAACTTAACTATGGAGCTTTGGATTAACCCTTTCTCACATAGGGTGACTTTCAGACTTAAGTAGATTCCTACAGCAAGCCACTACATGAATTGTTCTAAAAATTCTGCCTGATCCTCTGGCTATAAGAAATAGGATTACTAAGAAACACTTCAGAGCTACACTGCGTACAAAGCAAATGACTGTTAAAACTTAGAGATTAAGATGAGGAAGCTACATGTATCCCTAGAAGAAAGGATCTCAATCTGCTCAACACATAGCTAGAAACAGTCAAGTACCATGTCCAAAGGCTCCTGTACAGCTTTCGTATATGAGACAGCAGCACCACTCACCTAAGAAAAGAGAGAGAGAGAGAGAGAGAGAGAGAGAGAGAGAGAGAGAGAGAGAGAGAGTTACTTAAGTTACGATCTTTGGAATACCTTTGAAGAGCCCGAAAAAACTACTAAATTGCTTTGTACAGTCTCTGAGTGGAAATGAAGACATTATGTAAAAGATCTTTTGAGGCATGGAGATCCACATAAAGATTCACTCCTAATGACAGAATTCACTTGATAGAAGCTAATCCCTGAATCATCCCAGACACCACAGTGCTGGATCTTGATGGGGTTATCTGTCAAAATGTGGCAAATTTCATGTATGAAAAAGTGCTTCATTAAGCTGTTTCTTCAGTGCTGCTACAGTAAGAACATGATCTGTCATATCCAACAGATGAGAAGAACTAAACTAACTTTGCTCTTTAAACACTGCACAAATGTGCTGTTATCCTTCAAAAACTGAACCCCTTAACCCAGCTTCAGTATCTTAAGAATAGGAACAGCTGGGGAGGTATTAATTTCTTCTTGATGATACAACAACTGTGACCTTCGGTCCATACTTCTACTTCCACAGCATCCTCTTGAAAAGGGTGGCCTAACTTGAAGTCTAATACATCCACCCAATCTACCAGCAGGTTCACCGAGACTATACAAGCCATGGGTCTCTGTCCTTTCATTATTCCTTGTTGGATCACCATTTCACTACCTTGCAAACCTTTTGGGAGATCTCTAAATACATCTCTTTCTTTTACCAAAAAGAATATAGAGCTGGGAAGCAAATCCACCCAGAGGAACTAAGCACCTTTGCTCTTTTTGCCAACCTATGGAGGTGGGGCTGGAGTATTCAGTTTTGTGAATTTTCACCATAAGAATTTATGTGGAAGAAAGTGGTGCGCCTGCAACTTTAACTAGAGCTACTCGTGAACATGATCAGACACTTATATATCTGATCCTTCCTAGAGAAAGTGGGGATGTAGGTAATGATGATGGATATATAAATAGGCAAATTTACAGATAAAACCGGTTTCAGAAGACGTTTCAACGATGGCAAGATATCATAAATCTGAAGGATCAGCTGGAAAGATGCTCACTATCACTTTGTATTATAAATCTAAAACTATATTTTGTTTCAAGAGATCTGTCGTCTGTTTATGAATATAAAGCGACTTTCCTTTTCGTATTTTCATTTCTAAAGTAAGCAGTCTTGACCAGATCTGCCTTATTATTCAAAGAAATCAAAGAGCAGAATCTATTCTGGTCCCACACTTTCCTCTTCATCTGCTTACATATCTAAACCAATTAAATTACAGGACCTGATTAAACACTAAGGATATTACCTCTAACTGAGAATGCCCATAAACTATGTCCAACATCAAAGGACAAATATTTAGCCAAATTCCAAAGCAGACTATATGAAGTACTTTTCAGAAAGTCAACCTTATACAATAAAAGTTTATTACAAAACTATAACCCGAATCTGCAGAGGGCTGTGCAAATCTTCACTATAGTTGCTCAGACATAAGTTCAGTGATAGGGCATGCCTATCTTCATAACATGGCACATCAAGCATGGAGCAATGAAACAATTAAAAAGGTGAACAAACGTTACTGGGAACTCTTACCTTGTAACAAGGCCGCGGGGTCTGGAGGTAAGCATGCAGCGCTTATGTAGCTGAGAGATACTGGAATTGCGAGGCAGTGCAGCTATCTCTCTGTCTGCTATTTCCTATTGAGGAGAAATTTAGTTAATTTTTCTTTTAGTGGGGAAAAAAGGCAGGGGGGTTGAAAGTGAGAATCTGAAAATGTGGTAGGGTTAGAAAAGATATCAAGCTGGCAGAGTTTTTGACATAAAACCAGTTGCACATACGATACCTGATTATATCATTCGATGAAATCCTGTGCATGTAAATTTCCTGAAGAGGAACAAAGAAATACAAGGGAAAGTGAAAGGAAATGAAAAAGTAAATGCATATGGAACAAACTGATGGTTTCCTAAAGAATGATATCCATCTTCTTTCACAGCATCAAAGATAAAAATGTCATCTCAGTAAACTTAAAATTACAGTGGCTAATGCAGAATCTCCTCAACATATAACCTTTGTAGATCTCCATGTATGCTGCCATTTAAGCATCATTCTCAATTACACTCCAGGGGTATACAAGGTTATTTGTTAAGCTATTATTAAACTTTGCCATGCCTAATGACTGACATTTCTTCTCTGTAAATACAAAAGGAAGAGTGTGCAAGTTTACATGAATGATTACTGATGCAGTTCATCTTACATAAGGCTTTCGTCATCTCTCTTCATCAAACCACTCTATGACTCTCTTATTTTGCATACCACCCTGACCCAAACACTGTAGATCTGCCACCATATCACCAAATACATTCAACAGGCCTTCAAAATACTCACTCCATCTCCTCCCCACTTGATCACTACCAGCTACCACTTCCCCTTTTACCCCCCTTCAACGATGTTCCATTTTGTTCTCTTGTTTTTTGCACATTATTAACTTCGAAAACATCTTATTCTCCTTAAAGTTTACTGGTACTCACTCATCCCAACTCTCATTTGCCCTCCTTTTCAACCCCTGAACCATCCTCTTGACATGTTACTGCTTTTTCTTATGCGTACCACAGTCATTTGCACTCCTTCCACGTAAGTAGTGCCCAAACACCTCTCTTTTCTTTAGCACTACTAACTTTACTTCTTCATTCCACTACTCACTACTCCTTCTTATTTGCCTACCTACCGCCTTTTGCATGCCATATACATCTGTCGCACATGCCAGCACTAACTTCCATAAATACTTCCCATTCCTCACCCACTCCCCTTGTTTCATTTACTCTCACCTTTTGCAATTCTCCATGCAATCTCTCCTGGTATTTTTTCACACGTCTCTTTTCCAAGCTCACTTGCTCTCACCACTTTCCTCTCACAGACATTGTTTCCTCTTCTCTGAAATCTGCTACAAATCTTCACCCTTGTTTCCACAAGATAGTGATCAGACATCTCTCCAGCTGGCCCTCTCTGCACTTTTACATACAAAAGTCTCTCTTTTAAATTCGTATCAATTGATATTAAATCCAATAATGCCCAGATACCATCTCTCCTACTCACACACTTGTGTATGTCCCTCTTTTCAAACCAGATATTCCTAATTACCAGTCCTTTCTCAGCACACAGCTTCACAAGCTGTTTACCATTTCCATTCATAATACTGAATATCCCATGCCCCCAAACATCTGGTTTCTTACATCAAAACTGCTGACACACTTACTCAGCTGCTCCCAAAACACTTGCCTCTCAAGATCTTTTTTCTTTGAATAAGTGCATAAACACTAATAATCACCCATCTCTCAAAATCCTTTTTACCCACACTGTTCCAGAATTTACTTCCTTACACTCTTTCACATACTCCCACAACTCCTACTTCAGGAGTAGTGCTACTCCTTCCTTAGCTCTTGTCCTCTCACTAACCCCTGACTATACTCCTGACACATTTCTAAACCAATCATCCCCATTACCTTTGAGTTTTGTTTCATTCAAAGCCAGAAAACCCAGGATTCTTTCCTGTAACATACCACCTATTTCTCCTCTCTTCTCATCTTGGTTACATCCACAAACATTTAGGCATTCCAGCCTGAGCCCTCACAGAGAATGAGCATTCCCTGCTTGGCTCCTTCTTCTGTTCCGTCTTTTAGAAACTAATATACAAGAAGGAGGTTTTCCAGCATCCCACTATCACCCTCTTTAGTCATATATATATAAGAAGAAGAGAAACTTGCTCTGCCTGTCCTATATTTCATATACAATTAACTATTTAAACTTTTATAATTAACGTTTTTCGACCCTAGAATGTTATCAACCCCATTTACCCCTTGACATTTATCGACCACCTACATAGTCCTATCAACTCCTGGGATCTATAACGACAACTCTGGGAACCAATCTTCTACATAGAGTGATGGTGGTGGCTCACATATACTTCATGTTAAGATATCTACAAGCTCTTTCTTGATTTGCTACTTCATAAATTTGAAACTATTCCCTTCTGAATAACATTCTGCTTTCACTTCAGCTCAGAATCATTTCAAAACTGTTATCAGTACAGTCAAGCACATTTTCATAAAAAGGAAAGTATACAATGCAGATATGACTCATTCAACTCACTAAAAAAGAAGCACATTTACAGTTGTGAAAATACATGTTTTGCTGAAACACACTGGGCATGGGTTGAGGAAAAGTTGAGCAATTTTTGGGGCTAGATGTACCTGATCCACTCCATGGAATTGGGAATGGAGTTAATGATGACAGAAAAATAGCACAGTTACTCTCAGAGTAGTTCCATGGTTCAAACCAGGTCTTGGATTTATTGGTTATATTCACTGAAAATATTTCATCTAAGACCTACGTAGTGCATTAGTTATATACCAATCTCCCACCTTCCCTACCTGCTAAATCACAATCAACATGTGATCTGTGCTAGTAAGTTATTATCAACCAACAAGTGACAACATGATCAAACTGAGAAAACAAGCTAGCTAATATATGCAATGCCTTTACATTTTCAGCTCATCATGTTCCTCTTAGTAACAGCCAAAAAGTTATGATTACTGTGTTTAGATCATAATTTGAGTAGTAGCTTACACACTTCTTGCTTAATGGGCTGCTAAATAATATCTTTAGTTTACATATAAAACCAATTTTGTCAGATTTTCACTTCACCAAGAACAGGAGTTTGCCTAACAGTTCCCTTTGATCAAGTAATTCTCCTTTGTATCCAAATGAAAATAATGCTAAAGTTTATACAAAAATACGAAGAGAACACTGAAAGAACTATACACAGGAATACGGTGAGGTCAATAATGTATTGCAATTTCATTTAAACTTCTATTTCCCTCTTTACAATAGATCACTAATGCAGTATTGTAATCTGAATATTTTGATCACCTGAAATAAATTCTAATACAATTTTATGGATGTTACATCAGTACCCACAATCCTGGACAAAATTAGAGGGAATTAGGTCCAGAACAGAAACACTATGTTCATCTAACATCTGCATGGTCATCCACAATCAGTTTCTCTTATCAATGTTTCATTTAACTGATCTTAACACATGTATGTGCAGTCTTTGAATATGTTCTGTGGAAAAATATTAAGAATCTGGAAAATACACTGGAAGTAAATCAATACTCCAGCAACTGCATGGATCATGAAGGGAGTCAGGTTACATCTACAAAATGAATCCAAGTCATACTGTCATAATGGCAGTTAATTAAATTTGCTTCAACATGCGACCAAAATGAGCAATTTGAACCTTAATCTCCTGAGGAATGATCTTGTTCTTCCGGAGTGCATTTATATTCATTCTTTCAAATGCAAATTCCTTCACTGCCTTCCGATTCTTTACTTCCTTAATCATTTTCCAATTGGGATACTTGCATGCTGTGGTGGTTGTGTGAAAACTGCATGCTGGCAACTGTAAAATATTATCAACCATCAAGATATGAAGGAATAAGTCAATACAAAATGTTCATTGTAGCAAAAATGTATCAAATCACAGTAAAAAAAATAATTTAGGTTTTTCCATGATACAGTATTCTCAATGTACAAGATTGAAACAGCAACAGAAATTAAAACTTTTCATATCAATAAATCTTTAAGAATATGAACCAAGTTAAGTGATTTTGATTGGTTTAGTTCTTCTGCACAAGGAGTTTTTAATATTTTCAACTGGAAAGAGAAAGAGTGATAGAGACATAGAGGGAAAGAGTAAGACTTTCATCAAATGTAACAGCCAGTGTGTTAGTTTTAAAATACATCCATTAGTGGGTGTGTTTAATATTTGTTTAAATGGCTGAGATGAGTTAGCATGATTATAAAATGAACACAGCATATTATGTAACAAATGACAAACTGGAGTACAATACATGAGTACCTTAATAAATGTACTATGTGATACAAAAAAATCTTTCTATATTATTTGATCTCATCTGTACAGCACCAATTTTTTGACATTCATACATTCCAATGCATCTGTTGATAATGAAGATTTGGGGTGAGTGAAACGACAAGTACAAAGGGAGGGGTAGCATGCCTTAATAAGAACGAGCAGTGGGACCATGTTAGAGAGTGCAAGGAATTGAGGTCAGGATTGATATGGGTCAGAGCCAAAGTAGACGTGAGAGGTTGGTAATTGTCAGTGTTTATATTTCTAGTAGTGAGAGGAAAGTAATGCATTTTGGAGGGATGTGAGTGAACACCTTGCAAGCCTGATGCTAGGAATTGAATCTTAATGCTTTAAGATTTGAATTCATGGATAGGTGATGCAGTAATTGAGGGTATAATGGAGCTGAGGGTCCATGGTGTACATAAAAATGGGAAAAGCTTGTTATTTTGTGTGTTGAAAGAAAAATGGTGGTTGGGAATATGTGGCCAACCCCTTCTGATGAGCAATTAGAGTAGAAGAGGTGCTTCAAAATAAGCAATTACCTGTTGAAGAAAGGAAGTCCTTATTTGGTATTTCATTTTATTTTCTAACTTTATCTGACCTTAAAATTTACAAATATGACATAAGAAATACTGTAACATGAAATAAATAAAACAAAAACAAAAAACTTGAAATCTGTAGCTAAATAGGCTGAGAATTTTACAAGAAATCAATTACCAGTATTTATAAGAATAATGCATTGTTAAGCCTGGAGCGACAGTGGGTTCCTACACTATTTCACTTTGTATACCTTAACCAATAAAGCATTTTTGTCATTGTTTAACGTGTTTCTACATCCCTCTCTATATCATACCACTCCAATAGTCCAAAAAAAAACACCTACTAAAAGCCTGAAGTACTTTTACACTACAGAAATATATATATATTTCTTTATACACATTCGCCTTTTCCCGCATTAGCGAGGTAGCGTTAAGAACAGAGGACTGAGCCTTGGAGGGAAAAACCTCAATCGGCC
>JAYMFT010402092.1:0-34078 GCA_038088735.1 Panulirus argus | reverse complement strand
ATGGTGCTGGGTCAGTGTGAGTAGTGGTGGACTAGTGATGATGATGTTGGGGCAGTTTTGATGGTGCTTGGTTAGTGGGGGAGAATGGGAGGAGCACGGGAGGGAAGGCAGGGGGGAGGGAGGGCGACTGGCTGGCTGTAAGTTAGGGGAATGCGTGAGAGCTGGGGAGAGAGTTATCGGACGATGACGGGGGAAGGCGAAACAATAAAAGGGAGGTTAAAAAGAGGGAAGAGAATGGAGAGGGGGAGTTCCCTCTCATGAGTACTTAACGACGAGATTGTGCCAAAGGGCAAGGCTAGCGCGTAGCCCTCACTGCAGGAAATTCTAAAGTTACAAAGAACTTGTCGTGTGAGTTACGTGCTGACATAGAGCAATGTGTGAGATGGAGAGATTGTAAGGGAGACAGAGACAGGCTAAACATACTGGAAGCCTCGCACACATGGCAACCAAATGTTCCCAGCAGTCACTCGCCTTCCCGACGTCATAAACAAAGCGGCGAGGTATAAAACCACATGTCCAGCAGTCACTCTCCCGCGGTCATATCTAAAACGTTAATATAAATGGGTGTCCTTAACCACTTAAGCACAACAGTACAACCCTTAGGGTATGACGGCCTGGCCCTTGACTTGGTCCTTAACCGACTGGTCCAAGACCCCACATCTTCAGAGCGGCGTCTTGTCGTATGGTCGTGCCTCAGTTCATCTAACGTTTGATTTAGTTCATAACTAATCATCCATAACATTATGTCATAAGTACGACAGTAAACACAACAGAAAATTTCCATAACTCACGGTCACGATGTTGAATTACAACATTTAGTCCCAGAACACAATATCATTCGTTCTCGAATGCTGCTGATGGATTTTAAAGAATCAGGTGAGCCTGTTTCGCTCCCCCGGCAATAAATGGCTTAATAAAGGAAAGAAGTTTAATATTTACTTTTGAATCTGACGAGCTGTGGTGGCTGTGCTATATGTCAAACTTGGTACGAAATGAGACTGTGATAAAAGGAGCATTCATCAATAATTTCTGTACAATTTTCGTTCCGTCTGTTCTATGGTTTCCTGCAACACAATTTTTGAAATTTCAGCTGAAGACCATTTTGTCCTGTGGCGGCCATATCCGATATTGGATCGGCATGAAATGAGATGTTATCAAATCTCGTTTCATGTGCATAAATCATTTTAGCAAAATACTTGTTCACATAAACCAGTGGTTATTGGGGGAGATAAAAAAGGTGATTAGTTTGTAGAGACAGAGCAGACGCATAACGACAGCTCACCAGGAAAGCTAAAATCTCAGAAAACTACGTCTTCAACCGTCGCACTGACCCTGCAATAAAAGACTGTAAGATACGCATTCACGGGGAATGTACCCAACAAAAGTACTGCAACATCATGGGGCGTTAAATACAGAGGTTATAAAATCCTCGGGTGTCCTCAGAGCGAACTATGTGCACCCAAATCCGGTCAGTATGAAATGAGTCGCCCAGATACCACAGCGATACGGGAACAAAAAAGGTCATAGCCAATCGCTTCGTGTTTATAAGAGCGAAAATTCTTAACATTAACATTCAAAACTTTATTGCACACCGTAAAATACGCCCCTTAGAGAAAGTACATCTGTCAGGAAGGAGTGCGTGTTCCCATCTGCGGACGAACATACGTACATCTGTTGCACAGCAGTTTCATCTCCTTAACCAAAAGGCACAAAATACGTGAACTCCAATTACTTTATGACGCTCCCCAGGGGAGGGGGTGGGTGGCTAGATAGGCTTTAAGCCAAGTACATCCGAAGTATCTAAAAATATAGCAGTAGCAGCAATAAAAGCATAAAATAAAGCAAAAATTAAAGAGTATTTTACACTTACCACCATCAACATTCCCCCCCCAACACACACACATACACACACACACACCACAGAACTGTTTTTTTTTTAAACACCGCAAAAACATTCATGACGACAAAAAACTGCCGAAAGTCTGTACCGATAGCTGTCTCCAGTAACAGCAATTTTTACGTCACTGTGACGATAAAGGGAGGATTAGATCTTAAAACCTTATTCGCGGCTTTACCTCTCACTGTATACGAACTGCCTTATTGTCGTCTGCACACTAGTTCATTATGAGACATCCCTGCTTCCGGGTTCCCAAACAGTGACACTTATTTTTAAACCTACCGAACGTAAAATTAAATTTTCTTGACACGGTTTTCCTCACACACTAATTGTCTCCTTCCTTGCACACAAATTATGTTCTGACGTCTTTTCAGATTAAAGTTGCTGCTCTGCTTTGGCGTTCTTGTCGAATTCTCGTCCGCTCTTAACCCAGCGAGCCTTTCATACACATTTTTTATTATCTAGACACCTCCTTCAACAATCAAGTTCCTCTTTCTCCCCAGATTGCACAATGTGCCTTGTCACATCATACTACACATGGTGTTCTTGGTACATTCCTTTGCGATTTCTACTTGGAGGAGCTATTTTCAGTACCCATGTCTTCTTTCGAATCTCTGTGAGGTTTATCCCCTTCTTTTACATCCCCCCCCCCGGCCCCCACTTCTACACCGTCACATACCTAATCGACCTTCTGTTCCCGTTCATTCTTCCTGATACCGCTAAGTGCTGCCGTGTTTACATGTATCGGATCCATTTCAGCCCTCGTGTACTAACGCGTTTTTATTCCTTTTTCAAATAAGAACACCGTATTTCTCTTCACTGACTATTCATTTTCATAATCCTGCAGGATCGTTTTTTCACCGCAATACGGTTATTCTTTTCCTTCCCTGACAACTTTGTTAGAAGCAAATGCTACATAAGGAAGCGCATATGTACACATAAAAACCACGTGAACGTTTGTAGCTGTCCTTGACGCCACCCAGAATTACATCCAGCAGCTTCCTGGCTCCATATACGTAAAAAAAAAAGGGGGGGGGGAAAGAGCACAACTATCCATGTTCATGATAGTACTATGCAATCCTTGCCCACTGAGACTGGGGCAAGACACGCACACACACAAACCTTATAGCTGACTGAACGGTGGCTGGGGCTCTACTGGCGCTGATGGGCCAGGTACTCAGTCTCCCTCACAATAAAGTCTGCTCTCCACCCGCCTGTCTGGGGCTCTGGCTTGCTGCTGCTGGAGGGTCGTCTGCGCTACACGCTCCCTCACCCACCACTATCACCCCATCTCGTCACCAACCACTCCCAACCATCCCCTACTATCTATAACCCGCTATGTCCCATCTCCTTTCTATCACTCCCCAACAACCCATTCTCCATATCTCCCCTCCACCACTACTCCCCATCAACCCCCTACTTGCCTAACCTTTCTCCACTACCACTCTCCATCAATCCCTACTGCCTTCCCTCTTTCCACCACCACTCCCCATCAATCCCTATTAACTATATCTCCTCCACCACCACTCCCAATTAACCCCTACTACCTCCCTCCCCTCCACCACCACTCCTCACCCACCCTACTCCCTGCCTCCCCAACACCCACCACGACCTCCTCCTCCCTGAGGCTCAAGGGTTCGTGTTGTCCGCTCTAAAAATAGAACTCAGCCGCTGCTGCTGTGGGCAATAGAAGGTCCTTTCATTATTTTACATCATCGTTACGTTAACTCACTACCTGAAATTGGGCACTCTGCTCCATGTCAGCATCATTAATCCGGAAGAAATTCCGTTTGATGGAAACAGCGTGTACGCATATACAACATATTTCTTACAATAACTTCTTTTTGTTTTGTCGTATATGTCTTCCAACAAGTGGTCAACAGCGGGAATGCATCTTTAAATTTTCTCATTCCGTGTTTCAGTCACGAATCACAACGAAAAATATATCTAAACGAGATACAGGGAACTTGGGGGCACGTCACGTGACTGGCCTTGCACTCATTAGGTAGTGGCTAAAGTCGCGTTCGCATGGGAAGACGCCCTTACTAAGCCACTAAGCTATTTCTGTAGTTCAGGGCACTTCCTAGGGAGTCACTTCCTAAGACCGCTGGAGGAACTAAGTTTTCTCTTACGGAAATTTGTGAATTTTTGTTGGAATTAAACTAAGACGGTAAGTTGACTAGTTATGTTGATATTTAAGTTTATCGATTGCCCTCTGTTTAATAGTAAGACCTATTAAGACCGTCAACATCAAGTTATAACCACCTTTCGAAAAATCTTTAAAAACTTTCCACAGGTGTTTAAGATATTCCTAAGAGAACATTATACCCTCACTAAATATCATATGGCCCTTTAACCGGTAGGTTGATCCTATGTATCAGCCAACTTCTTGACATTTCGATTTCTTTTTGTGTGTGAATAAATGGCTTTTAGTAATCCAGATAACTTTACTTGGCATTGTGAAATGTCATCAGCATATACCTGAAATGACTGCTCTTCAAAAACTGTGAGACAGCAGGGATGAGATCTGTGATTCATATCACTAATGTTTGACCGGACAGTGGTTGGACAATTAAACCTCAAGTGGAGTAATTTGCATGCATAAGCGATCAGAAATTTCATGGACTACTACAACAAATATTTGAATATTATTCTTCCCTCTAATCAATAAACCTTGGTTAGTAAAGCTTCATAACATCAATCAGAATAAAGCAGTCTGTCAGGAAATTCAGAAAATAATAATCGATAGTTTTGAAAATGATAACGGTTATGCAGATAATCGTATATTCCCATTTAATCACGATTTGACTTTTCCTTGCACAATAATTCCGTAAACAACCTGTATGTACTGTTCATCTGAGCACAAGCAATGCTAATTATGACCAATGTTCCGTAACATTCTGCAAGCATTATTCGCGTGAAAAGTTTCATAAACAACAGCTGCAAATATTAACCACAAGAAAAAGATATATAAACTGCTGTAAATATCATTCACGTGAAAAGTCTTAGTAACTACTTTTCGCGCTACACGTAAGGACACTGTCCAGTAACATACTAAAGGAAATGATCATATGAGCAGTTCAATTATATCTTACACGTACCGTTCACATGAGCACTTTCATATCCTATATGCAAACAGGAACGACAATATTGGAGATCATATAAAGCTTAATTATGTGGGCCAAGACTCAAAGGGTTCAACAAAGCCAACAATACTGAACTAAACCAAATATTCATGACGCATAGAGAGAAAAAATAAACAAACTACCAACGTCAACATTGGCTAGTGAATACAGAACGTCACGTCAACATTGGCTAGTGAATACAGAACGTCTCCTTCCAACACAAACATCTTTATTTCACCTTCGACAAACTTCGCACTACATCCTCGATAAACCGAAATTCAGTTAATCCTCTAAAAACGCATCTGTACTTCATCTTCGACAAACCATCTTCACTGTACCTTTGATAAATCTAAATTCGCTTCACCTTCCTCAACAACACATCTTCACTTCAACTTCGACGACTCCATCCTCATCACCTGCGACACATGCATCGTCGCTACACTTTCGACAACATAACTGAGGTATCTCAGGTCACTTCATTCCCACCATGTCACATCCACTATTGAACAGTCACTCCACAAACCTCACAAATACCTTGGGTCTACGCGTGTGTAACTTAAAAACTATTATATATATATATATATATATATATATATATATATATATCATGCTTGTCCGCCGTTTCCCTAGACAGATAGGTAGCGCTAGGAACAGATGAAGAAAGGCCTCATTCGCTCACATCCATTCTCTAGTTGTCATGTGCAATGCACCGAAACCACAGCTCCCTATTCCACGACCAAGCCCCACAGACCTTTCCATGTTTTCCCCTGGTCGTTTCACAAGCCATGGCTCAGTCTTTTCAGAGCACGTCACCCCCTGTATACCACATAGCTCCAATTCACTTAATCCTATGCACGCCTTTCACCTTCCTGCACGTTCAGGCCGCGATCACTCGATATCTTTGTCACTCCATCCTTCTATCTCTAATTTGGTCTCCCGCTTCTCCTTGTTCCCTCCATTTCTGACGCATAAAATCCTAGGTCAACCTATCCTCAAGCATTTCAACACACCCTCTTCAGCTCTCTCAACGACACCCTTTTTATCATCACACATCTCTCTTGCCCTTTCTTTACTTACTCGATCAAACCACCTCACATCACATATTGTCCTCAAACATTTCCTTTCCAACGTATCCACCCTCCGCACATCCTTATCTATAGCACATGCCTTGCATCCATATAACATTGTTGGAACTACAACACCTTCAAATATAACCATTTTGTCCCTACCAGATAGTAAACTCTCATTTCACACATTTTTCGATGCTCCAAGAACCTTTGCCCCCTCATCCACCCTCTGACTCGCTTCCGCCCTAACTTTGCCTAATGGAAACTTATAATTCAACCAATGTTGCCCAGAACCTGTAAGCAAGCCACCCATCATGGATCTTGTTATACGATCCAACCGTTGTGGTCCAGTGCCTAGGTCTTTTGTCCCAATGCCCACAGGATGGTTAAAAGTGCAGAACAAATCACGAATTTTGCGGCACAAGTCAAAGGGATGAACCCTCGTCAGGTATAGGTTTTCATTGTTGTAAAATATAATACAAAGGGGTGGGCGATGAAAAGAGGATAATGAAACTGAGCAAAAAAAAAAAAAATGATCTCCTTCTATGGAGGGCGACATAATAAACTGTTTGAAGTTCCATTACAACGTTCTATGCTTGAAGCAGCTCCGATTCTCGCAGTGTGGTTCCCACAATCCTGACCTTTGATGCAAGCATTTCATGGGAGAACGTAATTGCAAAATCTATACGAAATTACCCTTTAATCATGGAGCAGGCAACACCCACAAACCCAGACCACCTCAGCCCCCTGCGGTCGGGATCCAGTTACCAGTACAGTAAATAGGATGAACATGACGGTTAAAGTTAGGGTGGAATGGGGGACTGTTTCGCCTTCCCTATCTTACAATACAAAACTTTTTCACAACCTGTATTGTGTCCCTTCGCTCTACTCCAGGTACAGAAAGCATTATGATTTACAACGCTAGCAATTCCAACCGAGCTTATTTATAACCTCCACTCGACTATGCTACCACGACCCACAGTGAGGGGAAACTTATGGGAAATTGGCTGTATACGTATACACTACGTTTCTCGTAACCCCGTAACCTCTTGAGTAAGACCTTAACGATATACTGGTATGATAGAGTAACTTTTGACCTTCCACTTAAAGGTCAGGTCAAAATATCAGGCCATCGGTTCTAAGGGTCGTACCGTTGTGTTAAATGGCTTACAATTACAGCTGAGAAAATGTGATTCTTAAAGTTCCATTTTATGCTAATATGTTTCTCTCGAACCTATGTAACGACATTAGCATTTGGCAGGGATAGGACCTAGGCAAACCAAGCCTTAATCCCATTTAATCAATGGTTCCCATCATTTGGCACAAGAAGAGACATCCAGGTGGTACGTGATAATACCAGACCCAGTCGTAAGTAGAATGGAATATGAACACAGTGTTCGTTGATACCATAAACGAAAGATTAATTCAAGTTAAAACTTCTTAATGGTAATTTTTTTTTTTTGTATAAGGAAGTACACAAGTGGAGGAAAGATAGGTTAGTAATAAGAAAGTTAAAAACGTACAAAACACTAACGCTCTAAATTAGGTGATATTTATTATGTTTATATCGTTACTTCAGGAGACCCGGTTTCCTTTCTTTAAAAGTGAAGGACTAAGACATCCGTCAATGATCTTCATGATGCTAAATTCCAAGATATGTTTACAATAATTACCAACATCGAAATCGATGGAAGTACACCACCTTTAAAGTCAGCACTGACGTTCCCCAAGGGAAACGTATTTCAGTTGTGATTTGTGTTTTTAATGACCAATTGTTAGCCTTCTCTCGTCTACGGTAACTGGCCTCAGGCATACGATTTTCTCACCGCAACGTATCTCCTTCAAGTTCATAACAAGCAATTCGTGGGGCCATTGTTTTATCGACAGTGATTTTGTCGTCAAATTTTCACCACTAATCACATATGTATACATACATGCATATACATACTCATACTGACACAGATATACACATGTACATATTCATAATTGCTTACCTTCATGCATTCCCGGCGCCACCCCAACCCACAGGAAACAGCATCGCCACCCCTTGCGTCAGCGAGGTAGCGCCAGGAAACAGACGAACAAAGGCCACTTCCGCTCGACATCTATACACGAGCTGTCATGTGTAATGCAACGAAACCACAGCTCCCTAACCATATCCAGGCCCCACAGACCTTTCCATGGTTTACCCCGGACGTCCAGTGACAGCAAGTCGACCCCAGTATACCACATCGTTCCATTTCAATCTATTCCGTGCACTCCTTTCACCCTTTTGCATGCTCAGGCCCCGATTGCTCAAAATCTTTTTCACTCCATCTTTCCATCTCCAATTTGGTCTCCCTCTTCTCCTTGTTCCCTCCACCTCTGACACATATAGCCTCTTTGTCAACCTTTCCTCACTCATTGTCCAAACCATTTCAACTTTATATACTACCTTTAGAAAAATTGACTTCATCCACAAAAACCACTTATTCATATCTTCCTTGTATTTTCAGCCTGTGGTTACACTAAAATGAATTAACTGTTTATAAGTATCATTACCATTCTATTATTACCATTTGCAAAAGGGGAAAAGCGAGGCGCATGATACGGTGAAAGGGATGACATGAGAACGATAACATAAGAAAGTCTTTGTACGTGGACTTTGATTTAACCCACAATATTCTTCTGTCCAGTTTTTTCCTCTCTTTCTTTTAAATTCATTATTCCCCTCTGATACTGTATTTCTGTAGCCAGTTTAGCTAGCTTTCTTAAGTCTAAATTCAGCTGTAATCAAAATATAATTTTTGTATTCTGTTCAAAAGCATAAATATAACAGACAGTGGCTATGCTAGCCATAAACTGGAGTTGGGATATTCGCTCTGAACGATTGACGGTGCTGTTGATGACCTTGCATGTAATGTGTTGAACTTGCGCTCTACAAGCAGTGTTGTTGACCTTGAACAAAATAGGCGGTGTAGACTTGGCACGACATTTGGGGGGGGTGGCCTTAAACCATGGAAATGCATCTCCAAAACGCCTATTCCGACAAGAACTTCAACTACGGAACACTGCAAGAAACTCAAATGTTAGAGGTTCCTCATAAGGTAAATATTCTCTTTAATTTGCTGCAATCTAATGCTCTCTGTATCTCTCTATCCCTCCATTTCTATTGAACGAATCTTTTTTTTTTCAGGTCTGGGCGGCATATGTAAATGTCATTCATCTTACGATGAAACAGCAGTTTAACAATAACTCTTGTAGAACAACAACAACAAAAAAAATTAAAACCAATAAAACCTATACACCTAAGAAAATGGGTACTGATACTTATCTCAAGTGCAATAACATAACAATCCCTTGAGCACAACGATACTATCTTGAGTATTATGGAGTGACCACTGGCCTCGAGGGGTTAAGTGAAAGGGCAGGCCATCATAATTATGGACTATCATCGTCATCAAGGGTAGTAACGTCGTGTTCAAGGGTCGTATGACGCTGTGTTCAAGGGTCGTATAACGCTGTGCTTAAGGGTCGTATAACGCTGTGCTCAAGGGTCGTAACGTCATGCTCAAGGATCGTATAACGTTGTGCTCAAGGGGTTAATTTGGTACGTAATTTCACGCTGTCTTGACCCATATGTACAGCACGTATACATTGATATTAACATTGTACATAAATACTTTATTGAACTTTATTTCGGTTATATACATAAAAAATGAACACTAGATGTTTTGGACGGTAAATAAGTTACTTTATCCAAACAACTCGTTTGTTTTGATTCATAAACACATATACAGGCTAGTATAACTAAATATTCGTTTAAATGAAATGGTATTGAAGTGGATGCCTAGGATGGAATGATGTTAATGTGGAAGCTGGGAAGGAATGGCGTTGATGGTGGGTGTTGGTGAGAAATGATGTCAATGGTCAGTTTCTGAGTCATAATACTGACGCTAAGTTTTGATGTGGTGATTGTTGGATAATATGGGGTTGCAAATATCAGTGAGGAATGGTGTTGATGGTGAAAGCTGAAGAGTATGGTGTTCCCAAGTAAGCGTTGGTGAGGAATGGTGTTGATGAATGTTGAAGAGTATTGCTTTCCTAGGTAAGTGTTGGTGAAGAATGGTATTGATGGTGAAGCTGCAGAGTATGGTATTACTAGCACGTATCAGTCAGAAATAGTATTTTGTGTGCCCCTGTTTTGTGTTCAAATCTCATGATCGCATGAAAACTGGTAGAAAACATTTAATATGGTAAGTGCAGTGGAAAATCAAGCTATCAGCAGCTTTCATTTTGGGGGGGAAAAGTTTCAAGAAAAGTTAATCAGCGAACGTTTCACTGTAGGCTACAACTTAAAACTAGGAAACTATTAGTGACAAACTATGTAAGTAAGCATAAAGTTAACTAAGTAAGCATAAAGTTAACTACATAAGCATACAGGAAACAGATCACACAAAGCAAAACGATAAGCGGTCGTATCAACAAATGATATCACTGACACTGTCAAGCTTATTTCTCTCACTGACAACACTGCTGACTACGAACGATCCTCTGTATCAATAACAGGTTCGCTGGACAGCCTTGTTTTCTACTCTAACCATAACGTAAAACTGCATACATTTCCTTGCGAACAGCTCTCTTACCGGAGCATTGCATGAGGGTTCTCGAAATAGCCTAACACACCGCAGACGGCCTCCTGGCACCCGATTCAGACTTGGTGATCTTCCAAGGTGACTAAAGACGCCCCAAACATGGAATATTAAGTCTGGCAAGCGTGGGGCGATGCAACAACTCATGGCCAAAATGATACAATATTTGTCCAGTGTGTCACAACCATGTTCTGAATTGTTACATACTTCCAACAGGAATGAAGGAAGTTGGGTAATTTTTTATTTCATTTTGCCACAGAGCGCCTGAGACATCTAACAGCACATTTTTTTTTTTCTATCTATTCGACCTGTTCTCCCAATCATTCTACACTCGATAGCTTAGTGATCTTGTTCTCAAAGACGGTAGATTCAGAGCTCCAATAGAAATAGATCACTACAACACAATGTAAACGAATAGGAGAGGTTCACTGTACAATACCGTTCGATTGTCGGTACCAAAATATCTAACCGGTCGTCCGACTGAATACCGGTTATACTCTAACTACCAAACCGGTTGCCGGCCATGTGGCTCCACCCGTGGTAGACCCCGACACCTAGCGTAACGGTCTGTTCTCAGCATGAAATCATGAAACTAAAACCTCTTGACTGGGCCAGTCCCGTCCTCCCCCACTTTGTGACCCTGCCAATTGCTTGCTCTTTGACTATATCTTATCAATAGACCACTGGTTGGCTGGGTTTTAGGCCTAAAACTGCCAGTCATCAAGGCCGTAAAGGTCACTAGAATAATCTTTTAACACCTCTCACTATGTATATAAACCTTGTAAAGACCTTACTAGGGCGTTTCATTCTAATGAAACTACCGTGTCATATTTCCCGTTAGCACTGTAGCAACAAACTTTTCAGCTATGCAGTGGCACTCAGAGTCGCACCCGTTAAAAATCAACACCGGTAAAACTGACGTGATACAGTTGGACGTCATGACTTCATATCAACTGCAAATCAAGTTCTGCTGGTAAGAGAATAGTGTAAACCACTTGACAAACCTGAGTCCTTAACCCATTTTCTGTTACCCCCTAAAAAAAAAAAGCACCTCCCACGCGCTAGTCCAACAAACAAAGCAAAATACTTTTGTCTGCCTACCTGGACTTACTCCCTCTCCACCACACAAAATGGACTACTTGAAAAATTTGGCAGGAACGGGCATACGGAACCCTCTTCGATCCCCTTATACGCTCATGAGGCACTTAAACGCCGGTCTTCCCAGCAGTTTCCAGCCATTAACTTCGACAAGACGATTCCAGAACAAAGCTACTGGACACTCGCCCACGTCACCTCCTTCCTCCGGAGGTCCATCACTACCAAGTTGCTTTTCGGCATCAAGCAGCAGGCAGCCCATCCGAAGTCGTACGGACCACTTAAAAAAAAAACAAAATCTAACCGCGGTAAACATTCCTAATGGCCAGTAATGTATGTGTAAAGGCTGTGTTTGAGATACCTTCCCCTTGCTACAGCCAGCCAAGATGTCTTTCATGTTTGCACTTTCACTGTATAATTTCACCCACTAGTTGGATATTTTACTCAATAAACCCTTTGCTTTTATCATTAACTTCGGAGACCGAACGGACTGTTGATATACAGCGTCGGTTATTCCAGGTATGACGCCGTTTATTTTAGGTATGGTACCGTTTGTTCTAGGTAAGGTGTAGTTGTTCTAAATAGTATCGGTTGCTCTAGATATAATGCCAACTGTCCTAGATACGATGCTTATTGTTCTATGTACGGTGTCAGTTGCTCTAGATACGATGCCTATTGTTTTGTGTACAGTGCCTGTTGCTCTAGGTACGGTACTGGTTGCTCTAGGTACGGTGCTGGTTGCTCTAAATACGGTGCTGGTTACTTTATGTACGGTGTTGGTTGTTCTAGGTACGTTGCTGGTTGCTCTAGGAACGGTGCTGGTTGCTCTACGTGCGGTGCTGGTTACTCTAGGTACGGTGCTGGTTGCCCTAGATACAGTGCAGGTCGCTCTAGATACGGTACTGGTTGCTCTTGATACAGTACTGGTTGGTTTTGGGATGGTGGTGTAATGCCAGTTGCTTTATGAGTGGAGCCGGTTGTCCTAGGTACGGTGCCAGCTGCTCTAGATACAGTGCCGGTTGCTCTAGGTACGATACCAACTGTTCTTGGTATACTGCCAGTTGTTCTTAGGCACGGTGACCGCGGCTCTGGGTACGGAACCGTTATGTAACGTTTACCCACAATCAAACGCTAAATCACCATTATTATCATCATTACCACTACACTACTAATGGTAGTCGTAGTGGTAGTAGTAGCAGTAATATCAGAAGTAGTAATAGTTGCAGCAGTAGTATATCTTATAGTGAACGACGCGGCATTGACAAAATATGCCCTAATCAAGGCCATCTCAAGAGAAAGGAAAGAGGAAAATAATGTACAAATTACTCAGGGCTCCGCGGCTTTGTAGGCCTGACTAAAAGGTTGAGAGGTTATTGGAAGAGGGAAAAACGAAGGGGGCAAGAAAAATTCTGATGTTTAGATTTTTGAAGGAAAGAGGAGGCATCATAAACAGTCAACCCTCGAGTGGTCAGTCTCCACACAGAAACTGTGAAAAGTAGCATCCAGACGTATGCCTTGGGTCCAAGACTTGGTGACAGGGACACGTGCAGACAGCTAACGAGGGCAGTGGCCAAAAGAACACCTGTCGAATAGGAAGAGACCAGCAGTATCGTGGTGTGCAGAATGGATTGATTAAAGAGAGGTGATGTCTGGGGAATTAATGAGACGTAAGGCTTTTGCTCCCACTCTTGCTAATAAAGAGGCGGCGAAGGAACCACCACAGATATCAAGCAGTACGCCATACTGGGTATGTGGATATGATATGGCTGTTTACAAGAAAATGATTACTGCACCTATACGGTGTCACTAGCTTTGGGAAGCAGACTTAGTGATGATAATGAGGGGCTTCCAGGACAGAGTGGAGGATATGGTTATGCTCAGCATGTTTTTTGTTATCAGACGTTTGAATTGTGGTGTTTTGAAGAAATTGAACAGAGGAAAATTGCTGATAGTATCAGATATAGGGCGAAACTGCGTTTTAGCACCACTGAATTTAAAAAAAGTTAATTTTCCAATTCCAAGATGTTGCACAGGACCAAAACTGAAAGAGAAAATGTGTTTAGCCTGAGAAAGAGAACAATAATTAGAAGGGAGGGGAACGGAAGGAAAGTAAGTTATAGTTTGTAAAAAAAAAAAATCAGCGGTAAGAGTGAACTGCGTTAAAAGTTGGAGAGATCATTTCTTGAGAGGAGAGAGTGTAAGCGATAGAGAGAATCCTGAGGGATAGTCTTGATGTCACTGACTACTGCGGTGGAACGGTCAGAGAGTATACGGTGCATCAAGGAAGAGAAATAGAAGAAAAAAAAACAATTAGCAAAGATTTTGGCCATACTTTATCAAATGGTCTGATGTCAAAGGTCACGACAAAAGTTTCACCAAAATCCCTGAGGAAGACCAAAGACGAGTCACGTTGAGTAGATCACTAGAAGCCCTTGTACTGCAAAAACAGTTATGATGATCAAGAGGAAGAGAACGGGATTCTAAATATTTGAGAGAGTATTAGTTAACGAAAGTTTCAAAGACTCTGGAGATAAATAAAGTTGAGAGCAAGGGGGCAATAATTGGAAGGGTTAGAGCGGTCCCCTCTCTAATGGATAGGCTCCAGCATGCTTCCTAGAAGCGGGATAAGTCTGAGTTTTATAAAGAGTCGAAAAAAGCGGGCAGGAATCAAAGCCAGCTGAGAGGCGCACTCTCTTTGGACCTGAGGAGGTATGCAATCTGAAATAAACACTTTTTCCTCTTGGATCTATTAAAGAACTAGGGGAGGCCTGACGCACGGAAAATATATATGGCATAATGAGCATCTTTATCACTTATATATTTACTTATCGAGATGGAAGAGAGGAGGGAAACGTTGAATCACCGAAGTTCTTGGAGATGCTTTTGGTTAAGGACCAAAAAGTTTTGTCAAAAGTAGACAGATCAGTACACAGTCTTTTCATGAAGGTATGCTTGATTTTTTAAAGAACACCCCACGTAAGATTCCGAGTGGAAAGAAAGATTTTTATGAACTGATATGTTCTAGCCTTGGTGCAAGCAGGAGCAGTCAGATCATGAGAGAGAGAGAGAGAGAGAGAGAGAGAGAGAGAGAGAGAGAGAGAGAGAGAGAATGTCAAGCTGTAGAAGGGAAGTAGAACTCTATCCTATCAAAGATTTCCTCTCAGCACAGCATGAGGCAGTGTTACAACTGGTACAGAAAACTGGACTCGAACATCCATATACCAAGTAAGGAATAAACAGGAAAAATAACCTCAATTCTTAAGCGAGCAAAACAAAGTAGCAGTGTTTTCTTCAACGGTCATCGGTTAGACTGCGAATTTTCAAAACGAGTGACGGAAATAATGATGACAGTTCTCAGAAACAGAATATTGTCGAACACACACAATACCTCTTCGTCTACAACTGAAAATGTGTAATGAACATTCGCAGACCTCAGAAAGTGTAAAATCAAAGTAATTAACCTGTATGAAATCACTATGAGTTCCTTAGAGAATGCTCTGAAGTTCAGTTTAAATAACATACAATTTAAAGGATCGTGGCCAGATTCGTCCTTAGCGTATCCTTGAAAAATATTTTACGCTAGAGTGACCGACTGGATAGAAGGGTCAAAACAACACCGGCGAAATGCTGAGATAACGTTAAAGTACAAGAATAGAAACTTCATACAACCATGTTCAACACGAATCCAATAAGCGTATGTCTGTTCATCATTGGATGATGTTCACTAGTTTCATAATGAAACTAAACCACAGTAACTAGTGTATTATTATCAATGTGAAGGATCCTAACCCTGGCCCACTCTCAGTAACATCAAGGATACCAAGTATAGAACGCTTTGATTTCACTTATGCACATTTCAACTGCTCACTGTCGCTACAACTGAAGTGCAACCTTAAGTTAATATGGCACACATAGAGACTTGTTGTTACAGGTAAGAATATTCATACATGGGACCAATCATAAGGTAAGAGAAAAAGGATGAACGGAAGAATTCGGATCAGACAAGGAAATACGGGGGAAGTAGAAAACATTGTGGGCTACATGTAAACCTTGCAGAGATGACGTTAACCTATTTCTTTTTTCTTAACCCTCTCACACTTGTTCTACCTGTTCTCAGAAAATTGCAGACACAACAAATACATGAACAGCAGTTCACTAACTCTAATTACTTATTTCTTCCCTTTTATTCGCAGAAAGTACAATATTTCATGTGATCTCTTTTATGGATAATCATTTGCATCATCCTCACAACTAAATAAATGAAGAGAACATACTTATCACTTGCCATGTCAACTACGATAGTAAGAAAACAAGTCCAGCATTCAAAGTCAAGCCTGACTCCTCCCTTTCCCTCTCGTTAAAATTCCCTTCCTCGCCACGTTTTCTGTAAACTATTTATTAACACCAGGAAACACATTTCTTTTCGGAAATTCGTTAATATTATTAACTTTGAAACAGGGAAGGAGCCCGCCAACCAGTCGCTAAACTACTGCCTAAGCCAAATATAGTTAGAAGATAATGTCGTGTCAAGATACTTAGCTCATCTTAGTATATGTGTAAATCTGGCGGAAGAGCGACCCACTTAACTAACCCATGACACCATACGGATAAGTATTATAAATGAAAGGATCCAGTCACGGGCAGAGGTCCATTATCAAGGCGAAGCCTTGAATGACAAGAACAAAACGTGAAAAACGTATGAAAGCAAGAAGGGCACAGTAGTATAAAACATATTAAATCTAGATCAGAACTGAGTGTTGTTATTCGTAATTACCTTTCAATTACTTAAAACGGTACAACTTTCCGCGGGCATACACCTTTGGTGGGAATTAATCATGTACACCTGACGTCCCCAATCCCACAGGTGAAAGATGGTTTCTGATAATACTTCATTACGTAAGTCAGCACAGTAGAACTTCCGTGGGTGACTGCTGTCTACAACCTACTGCCGTGGAGGGTGAAAGATGGTTCCGGGCATCACTTGAGTACTAAGTCAGGATGATAGTATTTTCCTGGGCAGTTGATAGCTACAACTTACTGATACTAAGGTTGTAAAATGTTTTGGGGAATCACTTTTAACACTCCCAAATCAGGAATGTACGGTTGTACTTCCCTGGGCGGCTACTGTCTACAACCTGCTGACAAGGTGTAAAACGACACCGGCCATTACTTCAATACTATAATTCAGGACGGTAATATTTTCCTAGGCAGCTGCTACTGACACGGAGCGTGTAACTTATATATAGTCCCAAGCATCACTTAAGTCAGATCGTTGGAGGAGTTAGAGCACTGCACTAAATTACGGAAATGGATCTTCAGCCTGAGGTATCGTTAAAAAATTCTTAACAGTATCAGCCGATAATCATCAAAATCTGTCATATGGATAACATACCCTCTACAAGTGAATTAGTTTGATTTCCGGGATAAGTATAAACTAATATTTTTAAAGCAGATATGACTTCCTCATCAATGTTCTTTATAATATCTTAATTCAAAATGAACTAGCTAGCGTTCGTTTAAATCACTACTGTTTTACTCTCTAGTCTCAAAACTTATGAAACTAAAGCATATTAAGTGAACTAGAATATTTCAAAAAGGACTTTCTTGTAACGTAACTTCTCACTCCTTAAGACTTAGATACACTACAAAGCACCGAAGGGGATGGATAGAGGGAAACATAACTGCATGAAACGACAGAAATCAGAAATCTAAGTGGCAAACCTGATATCGTTCAAATAAATTCCATAAAACAGAAAAATATACATATCAGATGGTGAACCCAAATGACCATCGAAATGCAATACTGCATCTTATGTTAGGAGCTAAAAAAAATATTGACGCATTCATGAACGCATTAGCAGACGATAAGGACAACAATAACCTGTTCTGACTTTTCTATCGTATACTGGTCAAATTTATCTGGATGGGCAACGTATGACTCACATACAAGCCACGGGAAACTGTTCATTTACATTTTGTCTTAATATACAAATCGTTTCGCATTATAACATGATTACACAAAAACTTGAACCACTTACATTGGTGTAAGAGGGATTACGAAGGTGCATAGGTACTTTCAACAGCATGGAAACAGCATATGAGCCGCCACTCCCATCCTAAATCCTCAGAGCCTGCAGTTGATTTAAAAAGCTGACAACTGATGCCGAAAAAACATCTTACATAAAGGCCACTTTCTTATGCACACACTGTCAACGAAACTGAATCTTTCGACAAAATCTCATCGTAACTTTTGAATGCGACTAATTCGAAACTCTCATAATTCTTAGCCTTCATGAAACAAAGTCTGGTGCAACTGGAAGTACCAAACATGATCTTATCATCTGCCGCCGAACAAGGGGGAATGCCAAAGAGAGATAAGGAAAGATGGCTCAGGATTCTGGTATTTCCAGTTCATGAATTTCATGAATGAGGGTGTTGTTGTGAAGGTAAAAAAGGAGTGGTTGATGCTACCATCACGTGCTGTCGTTGGTGATGATGCAATGATGAAGGTTGAATGTTAATGCGGAGGAATGAATATCCAATAGCGTTAGTGCTAATAAAATTCCTATAATCGTGTGGAAGTCATGTTCACTCTACCATTAAAAATAGTAAATGTGACGATAATTCAGGTTACAACAATGTGAAAACTGGTGAAAGTGACTAATGTACTAGCGTCTATGGCGTCACTACGAGTGACGGTGGTGATAAAGACAATGATGTCAAAGGTGACATTGTTGTGATGTTAACGAGCAATATGTCGGTGATACTGGGAGCATCAGGTATTACCCTGTAGTGCTGATCACATTCATAGTGTCAGCAATGTCAACATGGCTTAAATAGGTAATCACCATTGTGGTCGATACTATGATATTTGTTCTGATAATTGTGGCGACGGTGGTGGAGTCAGATGACTTGAAAGATAACGATAGATTACGATTTTGAGACGGTGTGTGACTATCTACATAAAGGTGATAACGTTAGTGTATCACCAACTCATCACTCCCATCTTCAAAATTTCATTAGTCTCACTGTCTGTTGTATCGTGTCATTGTAGGTCTAACATAACTACATTATAATCAAATGGAGGGACGAGATGTTTTGGTCGTGGAAATAACAAACAGATGTTAGAGGCAATATAATCTTAAGTCTGCGATTATTATACTCCCCAGCCAAAACCGGAGTGATTGCAATGAAGTGGTAGCAAACGGAAATCCTGAAAAGCATTGTCCCATGCCATAATATACTCCTGGCAGCAACGACAGTACAAGTTAACTTTGTGGTTCGTAATATACAGGCCACGATGTGGAACACGGGTCATTGGCACCCCAGGTGAGAGTCAGGATCGGGGTTATCTTGACGGGCAACGAGATGAAAATAGCATCACCTACTTACTCATCATCCCTCATCTACTGAAAAACCATTAATTTTACTAATTAGTGCATTATATCACTAAAGGCCTACAATACCGAAACATTCACCAGGATGGTCGGGATGACTCCCAACGTCCAACCACCCCAGCAGCCGACTCTGCTTCTGTGATAAACAGCTGATCGGCTGCCGTGTCGGCGTACGAGAATATTTGAAAGATGCTCCATGACATCGATCTTATGGGACACTCCCTATAACACTTATAGCATGACGCCGTATCTAATCATCCCGAAATTCGTATATCCTGATTCTATTGTAAGTAACTTGTAACAGGTAACAGAACACTGAGATATGCCATTGTAACAGGCGTCATTTCATGTCTCGTCAGGCAAAACGAAGATCTTGTCTTTAAATAAGAGAAGTACTCAGTATTCTTATTTTAAAAGAAACCTATACGTCAGCTATGACGTAATGACTCTTCTTACAGACATGTCACGGCTGTTTTCTTCCTAGGCTGCCTATAAAATCTGAATGCCCCGCGATCAACTTACCTTGAGTGCCGTGTGCAACGCTGGGATCCAATATGGCGGAGCTTGTGGGGCGTGCGCACTTCTCGCTAGTTTCACTGCGTTATACTATCGGTAAACAACAGCGGGATGCTTTATCATTAGCTCTTATCAGTCCATATGAAGATAGCTGATTATTTATCAAGTATTTTGATTAGATTGGGTTTTTACAATCATGAATTAGGTTACTGGGCTTCGATAATTGTAAGATGAAGGCTGCTAAACAAAAGACAATCTCTTATACTTTTTATAGGATACTGGAACTATCTATGTAGTATGAGATTTCTTGTGGTAACGCAAGCAGTTCCAAATCGCTTGTCGAACGTAAACTCAATTTTTCTTATTTCTAATCCTCTATAGTCACCTGAATAGTGTAAACATGGATGAAAGACTAGGGGAAAGCTCTTCACAAAGTCCATTGGATGACAATGTTGAAACTACTAATGTTATGGATTCTGATGGAGTACTTGGTGATAAACTCATTGAAGTTGTGAGTCCACGAATTGCTCTTTTCGATGATGCGGTTGTGGATGAGGTGAAACCAACATTTTGTACACGATGTCGAACGATCTCTGCGAGTTTCTTATCCAGTTCGTATGTCGCGGGAAGCACAGAACACGACAGATGTCATGTAGGAGATTCGCAAACACGGTTGTTTGCGGGGGATATAGACTCGCCCGTACTTGTTGCACAAAATGACAGTGATGATGAGCCTCTCCTTAGTGTAAGTTCCTGCTTTTATGTACTTATTCATAATTTTGATGTAGAAACTTTTTTAAGCTGTTGACGTTTGTTAAGGTCAAGGGATTTGACTGAATAACTCCCACCTTTCCTCATTACTTTCATACATTAAAGACTTTCATTGCAAATAGATCTTAGTGATTATTATGCTAACTTATCGGCAAGATAGTCTTAAGCTAGTCCCATAATGTGTACAGTAATGCTTTGTCATTACATACGTAAGTGAATGTGCGTATTAGGTTACACACTGTCTACATTGTATCCTTAGGTTAGGGTCAGTAAGAATAGCATGGTTAGGATAGGTTATGTTGATCAGTTTACATTAGGTTAGGTGTGTTGGGGTTGATAAGAATGGTTAAGTAGGATGTTGGGTATTTTGGCCTCTTCTGAGGATATATTGAATTACCAAGAAGAAGCTATTACTTGCAAGGAGTGGGCAAAATATTTCGAGATGATATATAGATTAATCATTAAATATTTGGGATAAGGAGGAAAGAATTCTTCGTCCATATTCCTTTTGTGCTGTTAAAGGCAACTAAGAGGGGCAGGAACAGGGGGCTGGAGCTTCCTGCCTTGTATTTCAGTTTCTAGATGACAGAACAGAAGAAAGAGCCAAGCTCATCCTCCTTGTAGGCTTAGTTTTGGGTGTTCAGATGTATGTGGATGTTCTGGCTCAGTGAAACAAAAAGCTCAAAGAAGAGTGGTTTGGAAATGTCCTTGGGTTGGAGTTAGGGATTGTTGTGATTACAAGAGCAAGGGAAGGGATAGCAACACAGATCTGGCAGAAGTTGCAGGAATTTGTGAAAGAGTGTTGGGAAGTGAGCTCTAGATTGATGTTGGGAAAGATGAAAATGGGTTGCGAGATATGGATGATTATTAAGTACTTATATACCTGGCCATGAGAAGGAAGATAATGAGAGGCAAGTATTTTGAGAGCAGCTGAGTGAATGTCTCTTTAGTTTTGATTATGGAGACTGGGTAATAATGATGATTGATTTAAATGTGAGAATGAGTAACATGGCGTATTTAGTGAGGTGAATAGGAATGGTGTATTGCTTGAGTTGTGTGATGACAAAGGCCTGGTGATTGGGAATACCTGGTTTAAAAAGATGGACATACTTAAAATTAAGTAGATGAGTAGGAATGATGACCAGAGGGCATTAACGGTTTACATGCAAATTGAAAAAGATGTAAAAGAGGGACACTTAGATGTAAATGTGTTGAGAGGGGTAGCTGGTGGGATTTCTGACCATTATCTGATGGAGGTAAGGGTGAAGATTTGAAGGGTTTTTGGAAAAGAGGGAATGATATAAGTGAGAAGAGGGTGTGAAAGTAAGTGAGCTGGAAGAAGAGACGTGTGAAGAAATACCAAAAGAGATTGGGTGTAGAATGGCAAAAGGTGAGAGTAAACAAAGCAAGGGGAATGGGTGAGGAGTGGGGATATTTAAGGGAAGTGGTGCTGGCATGTGCAAGAGTAGTGTATGGCAAGTGGAAGGTGGGTAGGTAAAAGAGGGTAGTGAGTGGTGGTATGATGAAGTAAAGTTGTCATTGAAAGAGAAAAGAGAATTTTATGGGCAGTACTTACTAGGAAGGATTGCTAATGAATGGGAATTGTACAAGAGAAAGCTGTAGGAGGTGAATAGGAAAATGCAGGAGTTGAAAAAGAGGGCAGATTAGAGCTAAGGTGAATGGTTATTAGTAAACATCTAGGAGAATAAGATATTTTGGAAGGAGAGTAACAGTGTGAAAAAAAATAGAGAACAACTGGGAGCATCAGTATAAAGGGAAAACGGTAACAGTTTGTGATGAGTTGAGGAGGAGATGGAGTGGTTATTTTGATGATGTGTAAATGTATTTAATGACAAGGTGGCAGATGTAAGGTGTTTAGGTTGAGGTGTCTGAAGTGAGTCATGGAAAGTGGTTTGATGAAGAGTGAAGAGGTGGTAAAAGCCTTGTGTAAGATGAAATGTGGCAAGGCAGCTTAAGTGGATGGCATTGCTAATGGATTTATTAAGAAAGGTGACTGAGTTGTTGATTGGTTAGTTAGGATTTTCAGTGTATGCATGGATCATGGTGAGGTGCTTGAAGAGTGGCAGAATGCTTGTATAATGTCGGTATAATGGCAAGGGGGACAAAGGTGAGTGTTCTGCCTACAAAAGTTGAGTGTACCTGGTAAGTTGTATGGGAAATTGGTTGTAGAGAGGGTGAAGGAATGGACAGGGCATTGGAGTGGGGAGGAACAGTTTGGTTTCAGGAGTGGTAAAGGATGTTTGCTTTCAAGAAGTGTATGAGAAATACTTAGAGAAAAAGCAAGATTTGTATGTGCTATTTATGGGTCTGAGAAAGTATATGGTAGGATTGATAGATATGCCTTTCAGAAGGCCTTACGAATATGTGGTGTGGAAGGAAAGCTACCAAAAGTAGTGAGACATTTGTATCAAGAGTGTAGGGTGTGTGTACTAGTAGGAAGAGAGTTGAGTGAGTGGTTCTAGGATAAGTTTGGTCTTTGGCAGGGATGTATAATGTCACCATAGCTGTTAAATTTGTTTATGGATGGGATAAGGGAGGTAAATGCAAGGGTCATGGAGAAAAGGATGAATAGGCAATAGGTAGGTGGTAAGGGTCAGGGCCCCTGAGAGAAATTTCATCAGGGGGTACAAAGTTTCTTTCAGGCTCCCCTTTCTTTCTCCACTAGTCATTTTGTTTTTATCCACTATAGTTTAATGCCATGCATTGTAAGGCCAAAAAGGGTATGGAGGACAAGAGAGGAGTGGAATGGAGCACTTTTTTGATTTTCTGCATTTTCTGAGATCCCAAGAAACACTTATAACCTTCTGCTACTGTACTCTCAGTAAACAACACAGTATCATTCACAAACAGGCTTGCCATTATCCACCATATCCCACAACCATACTCCATCTCTGCACCCTGTATCCCAAGTTTTGCTTTCATCTCTCTTATCACTCCATCCTTAAATATATTAAAAAGCCACAGTGAAATCACACAGTCATGCCTCACACCTAAATGTATATCGAACCTCGCTCAACTCTTCATCCACACTTACACATGCATTTGCTTCTCTGTCTGGCTTTCACACTATCCAACAGTTGTCTCCCTATCCCTATCCCTATCCCATAAAAGCTGCATACTACTTTTTACCTTTCTCTAAATATTTTTTCATGGTCATCTTTACCACAAAAATCTTATCCACACATCCCCTACCTCTTACTTTGCGAGTTATGTGCTACAGATAAGTATGTACAGAGGAGATGAAGGCTTTTGAAAATAATATGTGTAAGGATATTATGTGGTGTGAGGTAGTTTGATCAAGTAAATAATAAAAGGGTAAGAGAGGTGTGATAATAAGAAAAGTGTGGTTGAGAGAGCAGAAATGATGTGGACACATGAGAGAATGAGCAAGGAGAGGTTGACAGAGAGGAAATATTTGTAGGAAGTGGAGGGGAAAGGAGAATATGGAGATGAAACTAGAAATGGAAGGATGGAGTGAAAATTATTTTGAGTGATACGGGCCTGAAACATGCAGGATGGTGAAAAGCATGAACAGGACCGAGTGAGTTGGGAGGTTGTGGTGGACAGGAGGCAACATGGTGTTCATGGACTAAACCAGGGCATGTGAAGTGGTTGGTGGAAACCATAGAAAAGTCTGTGGGCCTGGTTGTGGAGAGGGGTCTGGGTTTTGAGACAATGCACATGACAGCTAGAGCATGCAGCCTGTCTTCGTCTGTTCCTAGTGCTGTATCATTAATGTGGGAAATGGTGGACAAGTATGAAAGAAGAAAAGAAGTCATCAAATAAGTATTTATTCTTCAAAAGAATCCTATATGTCACCTGCCAGATTGCTGTCAGATAGGGGTTTCCTTAATAACAATCACCACCAAAAAGTACACAGTGATTGTGATAATGAAACTGTGGACAATCAAAAGAAGCAGTGGTGACATTTGGAACAAGTATATTTTCATATAAGGCACCAATAGCAGGTTGGCTTGTGCCATACTTCCCAAATTTTGAAAAATAAGTGTTTTCAAAAAAGGAGTAAAACATTCTCATATGAAATAAAAGAACTTTTTAGAAGAAATATGACAACCAAGAAACAAGTAAGTACCTTGTTCCAAGTCTCCAATGCCTCTTTAGATGTGTAATCAGTTTAGTTTCATTATGAGATTTATTTGGGTTGTTTTCAGTCATTTTCATTGTTAAGAGAGATCTAAGGCAATGATAGTTGGGCAGAAGGTGGTGAAAAAGATTCTTTGATATCCTCAATGAAAGTTAACCCATTTCATGCAAGTACAAATTTTATTTTGGTTCATTGTGCTTTCATTCACTTAATATGACTTTGGCTTGTGTTCTTTTAGGCATGTTAGTGTACTGCTTGCTGTCACTTTGGTGCCTATCCACACTTTAGCCCCTATTAACAAACACTTCGTTCCCTACCGACTGACACATTGGCCCCCATCAACCAATTCTTCAACTTTTTTTTCTCTTACTGTTCCCTCATATATAAACACCCTTCTTCCTCATTGCTTCTGAAGATGTGTACATAGTCTCAGTATGACATACTGTGGAATGTGCTCATGTGAAATTATTTTGGGCTTTGTCAGTGTTGAACCATATTCACTATGGTTCTCCCTTTTTATGAATATAGTTGGGGGATGATGACACATCAATTGATAGCTTCTTCGATGGTTTATTGAACTTCATCAGTTATTTTATACATAAACACAAAATAACTACATATTGAATTATCTCAGTCAGTAGTATTCTCAGCCCACAATCATTGTTACTAATGATTGAATTATATTGACTGATAATGAGACAATGATTGGTAGCTTTTCCGATGATTTAATCAACTTCAGTGTATGCTTGAATGAAATAGTGCATAGAAATTTGCAAACAAGTGAAAATATCATCAGATGGTGATAATGATGGAAAATTGTTGGTGAAAATTGATATTGGATAGAATTCGTGTATTATATACAGTAAATGAACATGAGCATTGTACTTCCTTATTTGTGTCGTTAACAAGGGTTATTTAGTATTAATCATCACTTACCATCACTCATCTTTAATGGCATATTAATGGTATAGGTAGGCAGTTCATTTACTGATGCACATTGGTGGCTCAATCACTGACAGATGACGGCTCACTTTCTGACAAATCGTAGACCCCTGCCAACTAATTTAGACTGCAATTACATATTTGTGTCTTCCACAAGTACCACCTGATATTAATCCTTACATGCCATCACTCAACAGTTATGATAGTAATGATATAGTTTGGTAGTTCATTCACTGATGCACATCAGGGGTTCGATCACTGACAGATGATGTTAGCTCACTTTCTGATAAGTCTTAGACCCTTTTGAACTAATTTGTGACCCCCTCCTCTTTTTACTGTTGCCTTATACCTGTACACTCAGTAAAAAAGTACCAGTGCACAATATATGTTTAACATTATGACATATGGTCTAATGGATACTGAGAAATTTATGTCTGACCTGCTACACGATGGTAGCTATGATGTCAGGAGGGTGCCATATCAACTACTAGCAACATTTCCTGTCAAGTATACAGGGATTATTATATGTTTATATGAATGCTTTATGATATATATGAAGTGAGACTGTCTTCTGTAGCACCTGTTTCGGCATGTTGCCAAATCCACTGTGCTGTTTTGTTTTGGTGAACACTAAGCTGCTGTGCATTATTACTATTGCTGTATCCATTATTATGGAGGGCTACAAAATGTCTGGGCAATGGCTGTGGGTTTCCATTGTGACTGGCATAACCATGATATTAGTGGCCGACAATGACTATGTGAGCTGAATTGTCTCAGTGTGGCATGTTCCATGAGTTGAGTAATGAAACTGTTAACCTTATCCCAGGGTTTGCACTGTTTGTCATGTGGTTCAAACCTGATGGATCAGACACAACCAGGCATACCAACCCTCATGTGGTTCAAACCTGTTGGACCAACCACATTTAGGTACACCAACCCTCTCACAACATCAGGAGCTGGTTGAATCGTTACAGAATTCATTGGACCCAATGTGCGTCATTAGTTTTTTACCCTGTGTACATGAGTACTCTTGCTTTTCATGTCTCCATTGCATCTGAGGATGTGTATGTAATTTCATGTTGACTTTGATCAATTTTATTATGGTATTATTATACGAAGTGGGATTACTCAGTTTATGTGATAATACATCTCCTGTGAATTGTCGCATAAAGCAAGAATGCATAAATCAGGTGGTGTAATTCTTGGAGATTTTTTTTTTTTTTTTTCTTCCTGGAGGCTCCAGTATGGGCTAATTCCATATCAAGGCCTGGCCTTAATTGAAATATGGAGAATATCATGAAAGGAAAAAAAGAAGAGACAAGGGAAAGTATTTATGAATTTTGGAGGAAGTGAAAAACTTGTCTTTTAGAATGTGCCAGGTCATAGTTATTGGGAAAGACATGAGAAGATAGAGAGTTCCAAAGCCTTTGAAGTGTAGTGAAAGTAAGAGTTATCAAAATGGCCCACCCTTGACTTGCCAGTGGCCACACAGTGATCATCTAACAAAGCAGCTTGCCGAGTATTGTTAGGTCCACCTCGTGGTGGGGGCGCATAAGCAGCCAGCTCTGAGGAAAAGCCAAAGTAACATATATAGAAGAGAGAAAGTTAACCAAGATTGTGGCGTAGGGCAAGAAAGTCATGTTTGGGAGTTTACCTGGGAGAGTTTATAAGTCAACCACTTTCGACTTGGCTCTTTCAAGTAAGGATGCAGAGCTAGGACCATCCCAGATATGAGAGCAGCACTCCATACAAGGATGAATCATTCCTCTGTATGGATGGAACGAATTTTCAGAAGAAAAGAAGTTTCGACATTTAAACAGGACTCCCAGGTTCTTAGAGGCAGACTTAGCTATTGCCATAATGAGGGATTTCCATGAAAGAGTGGATGTTACTGTAATACCAAATATGCTCATTGAGTAAAGAGGTGGAATTACATAAACACCAAAGGAGAGACGAGAGTTGTGAGGAGTTTTTGATAGAGAGATAGCTAGAAATTAGGTCTTGGAAGCATTAAACTTAGCTAGATTTTGTCTGCTCTACTGAGATATCCTATCCAAGTATAAGTTTTTGAGAAAGCTGTATCAAGACGAGATGCAAATCAAGTGAGAGCAGAATGAGCAGAATTAAAGGATATGGATAAATGCTTTGTTGAATAATCATTGTATGAGTGTATTTGGCTATTTGTGGATGAGAGGAAATAGTAAAAAAAGAGAAAAAAGTGTGGGTGACAGGACAGAACCATGAGGGACACTGCTGTTCATGGAGAAAGGAGGGAGGGTGATTCATCAACAACCACAGAGATAGATCAGCCAGAGAGGAAGCTAGATATGAAGGTGCAAAGTGAGAGAGGGAAACCAGAAGATGGGAGCTTAGAGATGAGACCCTAGACCTAAACCCTGTCTAAAGGTATGGCAAGGGCAACTACAAATGACTCCCCCATATCTTTCAAGGGTGATGACCAGACATTAGTAAGATAGGAAAGAACATCACCTCTGGATCTAGCATTATGGAAGCCTAACTGGTGATCAGAGAGAAGACTGCGAGTTTCAAGGTATCTAAGGATATGGGAGTTGAGGAGGGATTCAAAGACTTTGGAAATGGTTGATGTCAAAGCAACAGGATGATAGTTAGAGGGGTCATAACAGTCACCCACCTTTGGGATGGGATGTATCAATGCATGCTTCCAAGAAGAAGGAAAAGTTTGGTTTTTAAACAGAAATGGACAGCACTGAATATTATACCTGTGAAACACTGTAGTATACATGTATCTGGAAGTCTGAAATGCTGTAGTATACATACTGTACAATGAGCGAATTCTGTTACCTTGATGCTGCTCCAGAGAGGGAACAAACTCTGCCAACTCTTCTGCAAATCATGTTGTATCCACTTCAGCTTTGGTAAGAGTAAGGGCAACATTCTTATACAGGTAGTCGTCGACATATGACTGACTGTATTTACGACCACTTCTGTATGACAGTTTCGGGCCAGCTCCTGGCACTGCCAGGAGGCTGGGAGGCTAAGTGCTGGGGACACTCACATCATTCCCACGCCCTGCACAAAGCTCCCAGCAAGTGCTGGCTGGTTCAGAAGATTTAAGAAAAGATTTCAGTTTCATAATGTTCGTGTATGATATACTTAAGGTAATCATAACATAGGTCGACTTACGACCAGATCGACTTACGACTGGTCTGTCGTAGCCGATCGCACCCGTAAGTCGACGACTACCTGTATACATTAGCCAGTAAGATAATGTTTCTTCCACTTGTACAGATTAGTCAGCAAAGTCATTTTTCCCACCTGTAATGAAAAGTCAGCAAAGTATTGTTCCTCGACTGATGCCTTGTGGACGCCATTCAGAGGCTATTTTGCAGATTAGTTGGCACTTGTAGATCACAGGCTTTTTGCCAGGTAGTTGGCATAATAAACATTGCCCAAACAGTCAACAGCAGTATAAGGCTGGGGTAATTTGATAACTTGGATATGCATCACAACTAGCCTTGAATATTGAGTGATTTTGTTTTTCTGTGGTAGTACTGAATGATGTTTATAAGAAATAGCTACATAGTATGATTTGGAGTGTTATGTTTAACTCTCTTATGATATTAAGTAAAGCAATATTAGGGGTTATAAATATTTGGGAAAATATATGGCAAATTATCATAAACTTACATTAAATGCACACAAAGAATATAAGGAATTATAAGTAAACCATACCTAACCCTCCTAGCAGATGAAATTTTTCTTGATTTTCAATATTCTCCTCAAATTATTCCATAAACACCCATAATTAAGTGTTGCATCAAATATTGGTGAATGTTAACAAACAGAAAACAGGTAGAGCAGCTGATTGTATTGCTATTCACCCTCCCATCAAGCAACCATTCCATTCATTTCCCAGCTGCACACTTCTTTAGTGTTTGTATATTTTTCCTTTTAAGTCTCAGGTGCTAGTGGAGTTTACATAGGGTTTCTTTGGTAATTTTGCAGTCAAAGGATGCTTGTGTTTTAGCTTTGGAATCTTTGTTTTACTCTTTTGTTATCAAAGTTTGGTATAAAATTAAGGATATGAGAGTGTGGGTTTTTTAGTTGGCACTTTTATTTCTTATTAGTGATAAACATCCTGATAGCTAGGAGGGTCTTGAAGAAGAGGCAATATGTGGCACAAATATGATAACTTTTTCTATACATGTTTTCCATTTCCAACATTAGGAAGGTTTTGCCAGAAGCGGATGAAGATATGACCTCTTTGGCTCACATCCATTCTCCAGTTGTCATGTACAATACATGCAGAAAGTCTGAGGAATGGGTATAAAAGAAAAAGAAAAACTTCCAATTTTGTTTTAGCATTTAGTGTGGCCACCATTTGCCTTCAAAACAGCTTGTACACATCACAGAATGGAGTCAGTAAGGTTTCTGCAATAATCAAGGTCAGTTCCATTCAACCAGATGTCTCTGATGGCTTCAAGAAGGTGAGGAATTGAAAAGGTGTTCCTTTCTTGAAGTTTAAGTCTCATATGAGACCACAGTTCCTCGATGGGATTCAAGTCAGGAGAGTTCCCAGGCCGTTGAAGGACGTTTGCCTGCTTGTCTGACAACCATTTCATGATCTTTTTTGCCATGTGACATGGTGCACTGTCTTGCATAAAGAAGTTGCAGCCATGGATCTCATCAAAATTCATCATGTGGTCACGAAGAACTTCAATGTAGCCATCTCCATTCTTTGTGATGTACTTGGGAAGCACATGAATCCCCTATGCCTTAACTCTCAACTAAAGCTACCCCAAAACATAACTGAGTCAGGGTGTTTGACAGTCATTTGCACATAACGGGGGTCAAAGGGATTCATGTGTGAGGGACATCTCAACTTGCTGTGCCTCATTGCACCACACTGGAAAGTCGACTTCACTCCATAAGACCCTTCTCTAGTCCTCAACAGTGAAATGTTTGCAGTTTCTTACAAAACTGAGACAAGCATCATGCATCTTGTGAGTCAGTAGGGGTTTTATGGTCGGGGAATAAAGAAGCAGGTTCAGGTGTTTCTGGTAGTGCTCTTGAATGGTGCATTCTGCAACACTTATGAGGAGGGTAAGATAGGCTTGCTTCAGTTGTCTTGCTGTGATGCATGGATATATCAATACTTGCCCCTTGATGAGCTTGTCAGCAGTTGCTGAAGTCTTTCTGGTATGCCCAGGTACAGATTTACGAGGTGGAACTTCACCTTGTGGGGTATTCTTGGCCTTTGCAACATGGCTGTATATGGCTTACTTGCTCACCCCCTTATGCTAACAAATCTCCATCACTGACATTTTTGCCTCCCTCAGGGCAAGAATCCTTGCCTTTTTTGCAGGGTGTGGTTCTTGTGCCCCATTCTAAGGTGTGGGTAGGGGGGTGTGGAACGAAAAGAGAATGAAACAAAAAATGGATCTTTGTTAATCCAGCAGCTCATAGCATACGTTCCTTCTCTATAGCTTGCCTCATGAGGCACTGATGTGCTCCTCAGTCTGTGGTAATGGAATCACCAGGGAGAGTTGTCAAGTACTAATTAAGCAAGACCTGAGCATTTGGTAGGCTGATAGACATGGAAATTCTGAGAACACCTAACCACACACACACACACACACACACACACACAAAAAAAAAAAAAAAAAAGGCCCCATATTCCTCAGACTTTTGCAGTAACTGTATAATGCACAGAAACCAGAGCTCCCATCCACAAACAGGCCCCACAGGCTTTTCTGTGGTTTCTTCAGCTGCTTCATATACCCTGGTTCATCACATTGACAGCTCGATGTCACTTGTATACCACATCGCTTAAGTCATTTATGAATTTCTCTTGACTTTTGATTTCCAAAGTTAGTACATTGTATTTATAGTTAAGTGAGCCTGGGGAGCATAATTTGCAGCATTAGATTGATCTATGATGATAGATGAGGTGATAGTGGTTAATACTCGTACTCTGAAGATTAGGGAGAACGTTGGGTTAGATATAATGTAAAAGGCTATATATTCCATTCAGTGAAAGAATGTTGCACTCTAGTATTAGCTAACTTGTTTGATGAATTGTAATTGTAGATGGCAGTTCAGTATCCAAAAAGAAGTGGAACTATTATTTAGATGATTTTGATCATTATGGAACCTGACAGTTGCAAGAAAAAATTGAGGATGACTTTAATCCAGTGTCAAAAACATGAGAAAAATGTCATTAAAGCAGTAATTTGCATCCCACAAAAGCTACTGCTAATGATATTTGTAAATGATATTTGTCTTTTAGACAAACATCATTTACAAATATCATTAGCCTGACCAAACTAAAACTACCTAATACTGAACTCAAATTTAGAGGAGAAATATTAGAAGGGTTAAGCCTCATGGTGTTTGAAAGTCTTCTACCTCCACAACTTGGGATGAGTCTAAGCTTCTGAGTTGGGTTGTGGGTCAGCCAAGCTGTTGGAAACAGTGATCCACAGGTTTACAATATGTAAATGTTATGTACATTATGTAAATGCTTATCTAGAGCCTTTTTAAATTCTTCACCTTGCATCCCATTGTGTTTCTGATGGCAGCAGGGAATGTCTTTAATGGTACATTGCCTGCACATTGAGTACTGGATGTTCAGGATATTTTCTTTTGTTTGGCTTATCACACTGTTTAATTTTGGGAGTAATGTTTTACAGTCTTCCATGCCTGTCATGATGATAGGGAATTGTATTTGATTGTGGGCTGGGAACCTTACCTTCTAGGATTTTCCAAATGTAAATAATGATGTAATTGTAGTTGTGCTTCAGAGACTGCAGCCTCAGTGATTCAATCATTTCCATTTGTGGTGCTACTATAATATGTGGTCTACCGTGGTATCAAATACTATAGCATGCGGTCTACCTCATTTACTACCTAACTTAACCTAACCTAACCTAACATAACCTAGGTTAGGTTAGGTAGTAAATGAGGTAGACCACATGCTATAGTGTTTGATAACGTGGTAGATCGCATACTATATCTATAGTAGCACCCCATTTGCTCATTTCTTTTGCCACATTTCACAGGCTGTGAAATAACTTTGCACACTTTATGATTCTGCAATTTCACCCAACTTGATAGATGGCTTTATAACAGGGCAGTATTCTGTGTGTGAGTATTAACATCTTGAAGAACATTGTCACTGGTTTCCCCTATCATGTCATGAATGCCTGCAAGATCCAGCAACTGCTGCCCTGTTTTGTTTGCTGAAGGTGAAGTTGTCAGATATTACTCTAAGGTCTTTCCTATTGTTCAGACATGATATAATGGTGTCTGTGTCCATCCAGTATTATGTAGTGCTTTTAATTTCTTCCCCCTCCTCACACTGGGGGAGTTGGAACTTATCCCCGTTGGAAAGCATGTTTTGGTGGCATAGCAGAAGACTTTGTTTTTGACAGTTAGTAGTTTATCAGTGTCTTCTCTTGATGAGATTTCATATGTTTATTTATTATCACTTTTTCTGTCTTTAGCTTAATTAAAAGAAAGGGGCTGAAAGTTAATGCTGATTGAGATTTCAAGAGGCTAGAATGTAGGGTCACCACTCAGTTATGCAAATGTGTGGCTCACTTATGCTGGAAATTTGATAATTTAATGTTTTCCATGAGAGCAATCACTGATAATGATAGATTATGTTACAGTTATACCTTGGTTTTTGTTTGACATTCGTTTCTGGAAAACACTACATGAGCAAAAAACTGTATACCTGGTGAATACCTGGTAGTGGAAACAGTTTTATCGTAGGTTGTAATACGAAAGAGGGGGTTACATTTGTGGGAAAAATGTCTTAATTTTCTCACAAGAATATGAGAAGAATATCAAGAAACGTACTGCACAGTATGGTTATATTGTTAATTTAGATATTTATTTGAGAAATAAAGGACACAATCCTGCATTTAAGTATAATGAAGATAACATTTACCCAAAATGGATCAGGTTTTTAATTGTCGAGGCTATCTGGTAGGGAGGGAGTGGTAGGTATGCAAAGGGTCATGATTGCCTGGCATTGCATTTAGGGGTAGATGTTTGAAGAATTTGACCAGAGATAACTGAACACTTTTAGATTTCTACTGATTAATCATCATACTTACTGGGATGTAACATTGATCCTCATCATTGATGCAGACTTATTCAGCATCGAAGTGACTCGGAATATCTTACTCTACCTTCTTTCTTGCTTTTTTTCTCTTGAGAAGCACAAGACCCCTTTGGCCAGTTTTTGCTCATAGTTGTAGGATATTTGGGATTATATGTAATATTTTATTTAAAGATACACATTGTCTCCAACATGTTTTTTTCTTTTTTTCTTTTCTTTTTTGTTGAAGGTTCCAGTCATAGACAAAAGTCCACATCAAAGCTGGGTCCTAATTGAAATATGGAGAGAATTGAGAAAGGGGGAAAAACAGACAGGGAGAGTGTTTATGAATTTTTGAGAAAGTGAAAGACCTGTCTCTTGAAATGAGCCAGGTCATAGTTATTGGGAAAGACATGAGAAGG
>JAYMFT010402081.1:0-17359 GCA_038088735.1 Panulirus argus | reverse complement strand
ATATATATATATATATATATATATATATATATATATATATATATATATATATATAAATATATTATTTATGTGTGTGTGTGTGTATGTGTATCTTTCGTGTGTATTTGTGCATCAGTCTGTTTGTCTTCCTGTTTTAAAAGCAGTCGTCGACTAATTTACATCTTGGCTGCCAGATAAGGTCCAGCCGGACTGTTATTTTCCCTGAACCACATCCTCAGTGCAGCCTTAAGAAGACCGTTGGGGGGAATAGGCCATCCTATCATGCTACGAGTGAACGATATGTCTCTTCCGTACGCGTGCGTTTAGTCCATGTGCTGCGCCGCGTACTGCTTCGCTGTAGTTCATCAATTGAGCTCAGGGACTGATGATCACACGGGTATCATTCACACACGGTCGTCTCGTTGGATACATATAGTAGTAGTTCTGGAGAGGCTGTATCCACATGATGCCTTATTTTCAAAGTGTCTTTAGATACTTTTGTTATTATCTTTAAAAAGGGATTCTTCTTGGACCATCTGACTGTATTCCGTGGGGTAGAAACGTGTAGGTCATTGTATTTTAAAAATTCTTCAGGCATTTTACCACAGATTCAGTCAACTCTTTCCGTCAGTCTTGGAGAAGGTTTGCCAGCTGGATTCTGCATGGACCACGAATCTTCAGTTGTACAGTGGGGGAAAACGTAGTTCTCTGTGTTTGGTGTTACGGACGTGACGTTTTGTGAGACCTAGAGGCTACAACATAGCTGTCTTTTACGCATTTACTAATGAAGGAAAACGGTTTGTGCAACCAGGGTGAAATTATGGTCTCCCCCCCACCCCACCCCCCTTTACTCGTAATTTGGAGAAACAGAAGACGCGTGCATCAGACACACCAGTGGACTTCAACATTCCCATAGAAAATGGTTGGAATAAAAGATTCAGATTTTCTTTTATAATCCAGAGCAACAGTTGGTCTGCCACGGCCCGCTGGAGTACTGATACGGTATACATTATTCATCTGGTTGAACTTATTGTAGTATATATACGTTCCGCGCTATTGTGTGGGATGAGCAAGTTTGCATATTATTACAGACGCGTCTCGTGTTGAGAAAAGGGCGAGATTTGACAGGGCCTCGAAGATATGAATTACGTCCTTCTGTTTTATCCGGCGTAAGTGAAGAGGTGAGCAAAGTAAATGATTAGCCTGGGATGAAGTGTAAACAGAGATTGTACTTACCTCTGCGCGCACAAAAGGAAAGAAAAAAGAAAAAGATACGCCAGAAGGTCATGTGTGTGTGTGTGTGTGTGTGTGTGTGTGTAGGATAGCAGCGTTATGAAATTGCTATATATTTGTGGGGAGTCAGAATACTAGCGAACGCACAATTGCATTTCCGGCTGTGTAAAAATGAAAAGCGTTATGTAAATGATTTTTCTGACACGGTGCTGCTGGCGGTGTTGAAGGCTTAATGTTCCTGGCAGACTCTACACTGTGTACAGGCTGGGTTGTTGCAGGGCTTCTCTCTCCGCGTTGCCGTGGCAAGGCTTGCCTGGTTTAGCAGTAGTTAGCGGACTTGCCCTTATTTGTTAAGGGTTGCTTAAGTGTGTGTGTGTGTGTGTGTGTGCGTGTTCAGAAGTTTTGACATATGCTTGTGTGTGTTTGTGTGTGTGTGTGTGTCTGACAGTTTGTGAATGCACGTGGTTTGTGTATTTATCACGTGTTTTCGCGCGCGAGTACGTTTGTATGTATATGTGTGTGTGTGTGTGTGTGTGTTTTACCCCCTTGTTTCTGCATGCGTGCCTTCACGTGTGTGTGTGCGCGCGCGCGCACAAGGAGCTGTGTCCTGTAAAGTAGGAGGGAGGGAGTGGGGGGGGGGGACCTTGAAGGAGCTGTCATGGAGCCACTATGGCGGGGCCCTGGGGAAAGTGACGCCTCCGCTCTTTTATAGTGATTAATAATAACCCTGGCGGATCCGCCAGTCACGACCGCGCCGCCACGGGCAACCACACTCAAGTATTCACCTTCCCTCGAGCATGTTCCACTCGGTTGTTATTGGCTTTTAGGGGAGGTCAGAGTAGTATGTGTGTTTTCAGAGAACCACGAGAGTGTGTGTGTGTGAGTATTTGCCAGGTTGGTTGTAACGCGGTTTCATAACGGTACCTCAGGGAGGGAGGCGGGTGGCTTCGAGAGCTGCTGGTGTCGCCTCTGGGGCTGAGGAACTTGGCGTGATGGCCGCGCGAAAGTGGATAATGTGCGTGTCTGCGATACCGCGAGACAAGTGAAGATACTGACCCCACGGTGACCTATGGCCATGCTGGGGGTTTCGTCGGGTCGGGCGGGTATGACCTCCCCTTCGGGTTTTGTTCGGGCCGCCTTCTTCTTCATCTCCTTCTCTCCTTTTTACTCCCTCTCTCTCTTTTGTTTTATCCTTTCTGCTGATGCTCTTGGTTCTTCTTACTCGTTAAATTGGTTTCTTTTCATGTCTAGTGAGACGAGAATTGCCAAGAGTAAAATATCCGTTATGTAAGGATTCGGAAAATATGCTTTCGGCTCAGCCTTGAGAGCGGCGTCAGATGTGAGGGGAATGTTAGTGGACCAAGCGAGATGGGTTGACGTGTGGCATGAGGCAAAGGGTCGAGCATCTGGCCGGGTGCCATCAGCCAGTGTCCCAGGGGCGGCAGGAACCGGGCGTGGCAGGTGGCGGGCGGCCCGATGGAGGGAGGGAGAGAGGGAAGTGGGTTTATATGGTGACACCGGCCACGCCTCATTGGGACGGGAACCTGCTGCGACTTAGGGAACCTGCTGCGACTTAGGGTTGGGCAGGAGCGCTGACTTACTTACGTGGGACGAGGCCAAAAAGGCAGGAGTAGCGCGTAGCGCTCACCTCAGGAGAGTACCACAGAGTTACGAGGAATGAGTCATGTGAGTTACGTGTTGTCTGGCGATAAGTTATAAGGAGAGAATATGTTTGTGGAACTGAAAGCTGGAAGGAGGAGAGAAAGAAGCGGGTGGAAAGAATGGGAGGAAAGAATGAATAAGCACAGGAAAAAGAAAAAGATTAGAAGAAAAAGGTAAATATATTACGGTGAGGCTCTGTGATGGAGAAGTGCAGTTCTGTATTGGGATACTCTATGGCGGGGGAAGTACATAGTCAGAGTGACTGAAATTGATAAAGCAAATATATCAGAAATGGCTGGAGTGAAACCAGAGAAATGAGAAAAAAAAAAGAATTGTCTTGTTACATAAGTAAAGTACATGAGAGGAAACTTAGAATGGGGCGGTAAATAGGATTTGAAGGGAGACGAGAGAGGAAGGTGAATTCTTTGGTTAACACTAAAAGAAGAACGGTGTAGAAAACTTGTAAACAGCATGACAAGGAGGCAGGTATTTGTGTCATATGGATATAATGCTGTAAAAACAACAGTAACCAACGATGTTTATGCAGAAGGACAGTCACCAACAATGGCGGTAGTTGGGACTGATTACGAAATCACGGAAATTTTGGTAAAATGAAGGAGAATAACAAAAGAACACAATTGCCGAAGGGGGGAGAGTCCTGTCCGTTGTTTGCGTTTTTCATTGCTGCTGGCAGAAGTCAGGGAAAGCAGAGACTTGAGAGTAAACGAGGAAGATCACGCTCTGGTGTGACCAGAGGAGAGAGAGAGAGAGAGAGAGAGAGGTGGGGGTTGGGGCAGCGAGTGCTGACGTGACATCAGCAGTTGCCACGCGAGAGTCGACGGCGTCCAGGTCGAATAATGTGATGACAGAAAACGAGGAATGATTAAGAAGAGAAGTGGAATTTGGAGGGATCAGTCGAGGGCGTGACATTTTACGTCCCCCTCTCTGTGTAGGCTGACGCGTGGGGGGCGAGGGGGGTGGGGAGGTGAGTTGAGGTTAATGTCCTCTCCACGTGCTGCAGGTGGGTGTCGTGCCTCATACCGCCCTCACAGTAGGAGAGACGGACTGCAAGATCCATGCTGAGTTCCGTGATCAGTTGATGAAGCATGTTTTGACGCGGCCTGTCGCTGTGGTGCGGCGTGACAACTCTTCGGGAATACGGTTCATCAATTTGACCGCTCGTGCACCGCGATACGAACCCTGCGCATGATGTCGCGTCCTTTTTTAAGGAACCGAGCCTTAAAGGGATCAGGTCAGAGGTCACGGCAACGTACCCAAGGTTTGTACCTTCCTGCTTATAGGTGCATACGTCTTGCTTTAGGGATTGGTATGCTCTGAAGATTAACAGGAATGTTGAAGACAATGGTTCTTTAGAGAGGTTCGCTTAATCTAATACAGTGGCATAACTGGTGTCCGTCCGGGTTAAGGGACCATTTGAAGCGTCCGACTCTCTCCTCGAGGGACAACAGCCTGATTGCAAACTGTGCTTAGTATTATGACATGATATATCGTGTGATTATGTTTTGATGTATTGTAACCGACAGCTCGTTTTGTACAGTTATGACAACAAGAGCTCCGGTTTCACTGGTGTGGAATGAAAGCCCCCCGTCGCCACCGTTGCACTGCACCAAGTGTTCCGGCCTGACTCCGTTGCCGCAGAGAGTGGCGAATCTACCGCAGAGAGTGGCGAATCTCTACTAAGGATTCGTACCCAATCCCGCGGGCGGAGGAGCGGAAGAGTTCGGCGGCTCTGCGTGACTAGGTTGTCTGATGGTGGAGGGATGCTCTAGGTGGCCGTGGCTGGCCCATGTATGGAGGGCAGTGCCTTCAGTAACACACACCCTCATTGAGACCTCACAGATGGACCTGATTCGTAGAGGAACTAGCCGCCTGACGGAGGGCTTCTCCTGTGTCCATACATATTGAGTGCCCGGTAATGATGCGTTGCACACACACACACACACACACACGCGCGCGCGCTTTTTCTCGTAAGAGCACCCTAGGGAAATCAGTGTTTTGACTTGCGAGAAGTTATGTGTCTGAGCAGAATTTTACCGAAGAGCATCACCGTCGTATTTCGGCGCACGTGAAGGGAGTACATTCTTGAAGCACTGATGTGAGAAATTGTAGAAGAAAATTACCCGCTTTATGGGAGAGTGGAGAGATTTTTGCGTAATGGTAAAGCGGTGTACATTTATTGCGTGCATACATGGGTGATCTAGATTGTCTAGGAAAACATTCTTAAATGATAATGATAATAATAATGATAATAATAATAATAATAATAATAATAGTAATAATAACACGCATGCAGTTGCACACACACAAACATAACTAATTCTTGGCCTAAGATTTTACAGGTATTCACAAATGTTTTTTCATTATTAATCACCGGTATGAGAAAGCTTAGACCAGTCTCTCTTTATTCCTTCACGTTGGCCTTTGTGCCTTTCCACCCTACCCTGTCTCACTCAGGTTTGTCGAATGACTGTAGTGTCTGGCTCGAGCTGTAACGTGTTGTGTGGTAGGTAAAAAGGTTAGACCATTTGTACCGAAAGTATCGTGAAAGTTGCTTGAAGGATGAGCATTGTAGGGTGTGACTTAAGGAGGGGTGTATATGAGTCAGCTTGGTGGTGGGTGAACTTGGGTAAGTGAGTTTGGCCGTGGGTTGAGCAAAAGTGAGTGAACTGGGCACTAGTGGGTGAACAAAAATGAGTGAACATGTTATTGGGTGAACCCAGTAGTGGGTGAAGAGACGTGAGTGAACATGACATTGGTTGGACGTGAGCATGAACATGCATATGGGTACATTTGTGTGGGTGAACATGGCTGCAGGTGAACGAAGATGGAAGTGAATTTTGATTGTGCATGAACGACGGATTCCCGTATTGTTACCGCAGAGGGCGGCGACAAATACTGTTCATCCCTTCCCAGCCTTTCGGCAGAGACGCAGGAGAGGATATAGAGAGGGTACAAAAGATCCAGAAACTTGGCCAAAGTGATTGAATCGTGTAACAAATGTAATTTTTGAGTTGAAATCCCCGAGGTAGAAGATCTCAGCTTGAGGGTGAGAGGATGTCACAGTCTCGTGGCAGGAGTTTAGATAGTCGAAGTAGGATACAAAGTTTGTAGAATTAGGGGAGCAGTAGGCGAAACAGAAGACAAGTGTGGTAGTAGGGAGACAGACCTTGAGCCACATAACATCAAAGTTTGGGGATTCAAGGTCCTTGAGGCGTGCAATAGGTGTGTGTATGTTGGAATAAGCAAAAACACCACCTTTGAAACGGAAACACGAGTGGAGGTTATCGTTAAATATGAAAAAGGGACTAGTGAGAACATCATCTGACAACTGTGTCTCAGACAAAAGTAAAATTTTAGGAGAGGTACTAGACAGATGGTATTCAACTGAAGAGAGGTTACTAGAGACACCACGAATGATGGTATAGTGAATGGAAAAAAGACGAAGGTCTCACAGAGATGGGAAAGTCATGGGCGGGGCCGGTACTACTACTGCAAGCATCCCCCCCTCTCATTAGCAGTAGAGTCAGGCTGAAACCCGGAGATTCCTAGCACCCCATGATGCCGGGGATTAGGGGCCACAGACTGGACGGACACTGTCATCATGATGCTTATAAATGTTAGAGCGGATAGGAATTGGCAACAACCAAACACCTAATATATACCACGAGTCGGATTCGTACCCTTGGCATGGCGCCTGGATAACTCGGCCACCAGAATTCTGATGTTAATACGTGTGCCTCAGCCTCAACTAGGTGGAGGTAATTCCAGGCCAATGTAACTTTCCCTGCCATCTCATCATTCCTTGAGTGTTCCTGAGTCGAAGATCCCAACTAACCAGTCAATAGTATCCTCACCCCTTTACTTTAGGAACTCAGCTGCATTACTACTGTGATGTGTTTGTGCTGAGGGGTGGGTAGGCAGGGCGTCGAAATGAGGCTCTGGTGGTAAAGTTGTGGTGGTAAGGGTCTGGTGGTGAGGATCTGGTGGTATGGTTGTCGTGGTGAGGGTCTGGTAGAGAGGCTATGGCTTTCAGAATGTGGTGGTGAGGCTTTGGTGGTAAGGTCTTGGTTGTGAAGGTCTGTTGGTGAGGGTGTAATAATGAGGCTCTGTTGGTAAGTTTGTGGTGATTAGAGTCTGGTGGTTAGAGTCTGTTGGTGAGGGATGTGTCCATGTACTGTGCTGTACATTTCAAAGAAACAGCAGAAATGAAATTGTCTTTGAGAACTATTTTATACAAAAGGATAGGTTTTATTTCCTTAAGAAAGGTATTATATATACACTTGAGGCTATATGTGGTCCAAGGTGAATATCAATGTTTCAGTAAAAAAAAAAAATTATTCAAGAAGAATGGCACCATAATGTTCCTGATCCGGAGAGCTTTTTCTGGTTTGAAAAAAAAAATACGGTTAAGAATGTGGTGTATCCTGAGGGATGGATGATATAGTGGAACCCGTGGATATAAAGATATGGTGCATCCTGAGGGTTGGAAAATGTGGTAAAACCTGAGGGAAGAAGGATGTGCTGCATACTGAGGGGTAGAGGATGTGGTGGAACCTAAGAAAAAGGGATGTGGTGCATCCTTAAGGGTTGTTGATGTGGTGAAAACTAAGATGTGGAAGACGTAGTGGAGCTTGAGGGTGGAGAACGTGGTGGAAACTAAGATGTGGAAGACGTAGTGGAGCTTGAGGGTGGAGAACGTGGTGGAACCTGATGGTGGAGAACACGGTGGAGCCTGATAGCGGTAGACGTGGTGGAGCCTGAGGGTGGAAGACTTGCTGGAGAATGTGGGTGGAAGACGTGTTGGAGCCTGAGGATAGAGCCTTAGGGTGGAAGACACGTTAGAGCCTGAGGGTAGAAGATACGATAAAGCTTAAGGTTGGAAGACACGACTGAGCCTAGGGGTGGAAGACGTGGTGGAGCTTGAAGGTGAAAGACATGGTGGAGCCTGAGGATGAAAGACGTGGTGGAGCTTTAAGATGGGGCAACCTCCGGGACGAAGGACATAACAGAATTTAAGGGTTGGAAACTTGGTGGAAGGTGGAGATGGAAGATGTCTGAAGGTTGGAGAAATAGAGGAAATTAGTGGTGATGAATGTGATGTAAGAGGTGTGAAATGCAGCAAACTCTGAATATTGTTTTGGAACCTAAGTATTTTCGGGTATAGTATCTGCTGTTGAAGGTTGGTTGGCCAGAGCCTGGTAGTATAGGTAGTAACGTCCAGAGCATCGTAACGTGGCTTTTTACAAAACCTTATATCAAGATAACGGTAAAAGCGAAGGGTTGTATAATAAATACGTCTTGTTATACAGACAGCAAATTCATACAATCTTGCTTTCATTCACAAGTGAACACATATATACACATACATACTAACAATTTCAAGCAAACTCACTTACAAACGCCCTTGCACCCAAAAATGTGAATGAAAAATGGATATGAAAATTTTAAAGGACAACTCTTTAGGAAATAATGTCTTACTTGTAAACATTTTTCATTATAGACTTTACATTTCAAGTGGATTTCAACGTTTGGCTCAAGTTCACATCTATCACTGGTACTTTATCATCACGAGTTTGACTTGTGTCGTTAAAATCAACAGAGAACGTGAGGGACGCTTCACTTTTTTGCTGCGACCAGTAATGAATATTATGATATTACTTTCATTATGACTTAGCAAAGGAATAACATTTTTTCCCTGTAATTTATATAGTTACACCTAACCAGTGTTGGCCGTGTTGATGAGATGAAGGATAATCTTTTATCTTGTGTGACGCCTGACACGATAAATCATAAAATGATTCATGCTAAGTAAAAAAGAAAAGCTCAAAATTAATCATCGCTGAAAACATAAGTCAAGGATACTTCCAAAGAGGTGTGAAGATATTCATTGCGGTACAGCTTAGCCAGTGTTTGAAGGCAGACGGCCGCTGAGGGCAGTAATACTGCAGATTGTTCACTCTTATCATTATGAAGACTCATGCTGGATATCTTAGGCAAGGATCAAAAGTGGATCACTGATTTTCTCTTTTAGTCTCCCTCCCACCACGACGAGGCTCCTTCCCAATAAGATTTCTAAGCCTTTATTCGCCCTAACATCAGGACTCAGTATCTTCATACACCAGACACCATATTGAACCCTTCGTCACCCTGCCATCAGGGACGAGTGTCCTGCACCAGATATCATACAACCTTTCCCTCACCCTACCATCAGGATACGTCCGTTCCCGATGGCAAAGGACTCTGAATCATCCTATCAGGCTCTTGTTATAACCAACAGCCACCTCGACACTGACTGCACCATCATTAACGCTGCATCCTCTAATGATCCCTGGTGAGATCCACCGTCATGAAGCAGATCTCGCACAAATTATATTTGGATTATGGGAAGGTACTTCATATTTCTTGAACTAATTGCTTTTCTCAATAGCACTTGATATATTCTTTATAGTCAAACCTATAAATTTTCGAACAAGTTTGTGAGGTGTAAAATAGGTATTTTGTAATTTTGTACGAAGATGATATTCTAAAGACAGTCAGATAACATGGTTTTTGTCCTTCGTTGAAAAGCATCTTCAATAATGTTAAATACCGTTATAATACGTTTAACAAGTTCCTATATAACATGACACATTGTCCAACATTAGGGTACCATTGTATGGGCTTGCCACGTTGTGGACACACTATGTGTCACATTCCACACACAAACACAAACTCACATACACACACGCACATAAACACACGCACACACACACACACACACACACACACACACACACACACACACATTCACACACACACACACACACACACACACACACACTGTTCAAGATGCCACAGGAGAGGCAAAGTACCAAGGGAGTGGAAGAGGGCAAACGTCATACCTGTCAATAAGAAAGGAGACAGGGAACAGGCGCTGGACCACAGACCGGTCTCACTGACGAGTGTGGTGTGTAAGGTTCTGGAAGAGATTATTAGAAAGCAAGTGAATGCGTTGTACGGAGGAGAAATTTCCTGCGGGACAGTATGGCTATAGGGAAAGGAGGTCATGTGTAACCAACATTTTAGATTTCTACGAGAGTGAGTTTTGTGTTGGACAAAAGGGAAAACTGGGTGGATTATTTTTGTATTTTTTTTGTATCTGGACCGCCAGAAAGCATTTGACACTATATCACATGAGAGGTTTATGAAGAAGCTGTATCACCAGGCAGGAATGAGAGAGAAAATCCTTCAGTAGATAGAAGTTTATCTCAGTGGAAAAGAGTAGGAAATATGTCAAAGGAGCATCGTCCAAATGGGTCGAGGTGACCAGCGGAGTGCCACAGGTTCTGTTCTCTTCTCGATCCATGTAAATGACTTACCCGAAAGCATGGATTCCTACCTGAATATGTTTTCTGATGATGCAGGGGTCATGAGGGAAGTGAAAAGCGAGGACGAATGCATCAACTTATTGGAGAACCTTAACGGCCACCAAAGTTAGTCTAATACATGATTGATGACATTCACCCCGAGCAAATGTAAAATAATGAGGATGGGAAATCAGGCCTCGATATGATTATTATCTGGCAGGAAACAGGCCTCAGGAGTCTGTTTGTGAGAAGGACTTGGGAGTCAACATCGTCCATACCCTGTCGCCAGTGTCCCATGTCAGGTGAATAGTTAAGAAGACAAACTGCTTGCCGTAAATAAAACTTAGATTTCTACGAGAAAGTGAGCTCTCTTTTATGATGATAAAGAAGTTTGATTATCAGGCTGGAATAAGAGGAAGACTACTTCGATGGGCAGATTATTCTTTTTTAAGGGAACAAAAGAGGCATTTCGAAATGCATTGAATTTACCAGTGGTGTGCCGCAGGATCCGTCCTGAGACCATTGCTCTTCTTTTATCCATGTGAATAACCTGCTAGAATGTGCAGACTCTTACCTAACTATGTTTGTGAGGGTAGTGTGGAAAGTGAAAAGCGAGGCGGACTGCATCAACTTACTAGGACAAACTCCAAAGCATTGGTCGAATGTATGCTTAATGAAATTCAACTCATGTGATATGGGTGGGTCACAATCAAATAAAATCTCTTTGACTACTGTCAAGCAGAAATATGCTGCAGAAATCTTTGTGTGAGAGGGACTTGGGAGTTGACATCATCCTTAGCCTGTCGCCAGAGTCCCATATAAAGAGAATAGTTAGGGAGACAAACTGCCTTTTGGCAAATATTGAAATAGCATTCAAGTGTGTGGTTAAGGAAATAATGAGCGAGCTGTTCACATACTAAGTTAGTCCAAATATAGAGTATGTCTTTGAAGTTTGGTTACCGTACTAAAAGAAAGCACAAAGAGCTAATAGAGAAGGTGCAGGAGGGAACAACAAAAAAGATATCAGAATAAGAGCAATGAGTTATAAAGAAAAGTTAAAGCCTTAAAATTATCGACCATGGAGGAGAGAAGAGTGAGGGGTGACCTGATCACAGCCTTTAAGGTCTGAAAGCAATTGGAGGACGTATACAGTGAACAGTTCTCTGAAAGATGAAGGGATGAAACAGCCAGAGAACATAACATGAGACTAAGCATTAAGCGTGTTAAAGAATTGTAAAGAAGGACTTTTACAGAATAAGGGTTGTGGATTGATGGAACGACAGGAGTAAGGAGAAAACAGTATTTGCCTCCGTATTTAAGTCTGAAATGTGTGAGAGTTGGGAATGTTTAAATGTGTGATGGTAGAGAATGTTCAGAAGATGAGAGGTGAGACAAGTGTAAAATAAATGTTTCACACACACACACACACACACACACACACACACACACACACACACACATATATGGACCAGGGAATTTTGGTGAAAGGTTCTGTGAAATTTTACGAGTGCAGGCAAAGATTATGAAAATGGATGTCAAATATAGAGTGGTGTGAAAGAGAAAAGGTGATTTTATAATGTCCAAAAGCGAGAGAGCTCAGCATTTGCTGTGGAAACGATACAGGCGGTAACCCAGCCAGACAGCATTGGACAGAAATAAAAAGAAGCAAAAAACGACTATAGCAGGATTAGAAAAGAAAAGAAGAAAATTTAGAGAAAGAGAAAAGTATCTTGGACAAGGCAGGAGGAGACACTCCAACATTTGCATTAATTCATCAAGAGGAAATCGCAAGATGGCTAAAGCATTTAGGAGATGAATTTTAGAGAAAAAATGCAGTGGTGTGCGAGAAACTGAATGACAAGTTGATTTTTTTTCACAATATAAGGCACTATAGTCCCACCACCAGTAAGTTGGAGCAGGAAGGAGGTTTAGAAAAGCACAAGAATTATCTAGAGAGGACATAAACAGAATGGCAAAGGGTCTTTACCCATATAAAACTCATGGTCCTGATGAAGAAACTCGGTATAAGATAATATATGTACAGATCCACTTGGCAAACCACTTCCAATATTATTCAAAATGTCACTAGAAGAAGGTAAAGTGCTAAGGGAATGCAAAAGGGCAAACGTCATACCTATCTTTAAGAAAGGAGACAGGGACGAGGCACTGAGCTACAGATTGGTCTCCCTGACGAACGTTGTCTATAAAGCACTGGAAATGATAATCAGAAAAGAATTGCATGACTTTTTGCAGTGGAAAAACTCCTCAAATGTGAAACAGTCTGGCAACTCTGTGGCGATGAGAAAGGCGTTTTAGTTGAGAGGTGAGACACAGGTATTTGACAACGCCAGGGGAAGGAAGCTGTAGCGGTGCGCTGCACCATGAAAGGACGAATCAGCCGTGTACACAGCGTAAGAAAAACCTTGTGCCAGATGTGAACAGAATCGACAGTTTTCTTAGGTAGACTTAGCCATTTCAGACATGTGACGTCTCACAGAAAATCTAGAGGTTATTGAATAGATTTGAATGATATTGATAGAATTAAGGACTTAAAATGCAGAGTTCGGGGGATATATAATCAAGCGGAATTTAAAAGGATCATTTAGTGAGTCTCTGTTAAGGAGAAGCATTAACCTGACAGTGTTTTCAGTGTTCTGACCATGTTTTCACTGGGAAGGTCTTGAATTTCAGGTGAAACAGATGGTGAAGGACAGTAGCCAACCCAGAGGGACATACATTCCATTAGGGCACGAGGAAGGGTACCTCCTGGTCCACATGCTTCGCTCTTCTCTGACGGAGGAGTGATCGTTGTCCCGTGTCGCAAGAGAATATGAGATCGGCCACAGAGTCAGGGAGAGATAGATCACGGGCGTGTGGTCTGGTCTGGTTGGTCCTGCTCCGGGTGACTGTAGAGCAAGAGTGGTCACGCCATGTGTGGGAGGGAGGAACCGTCTCACAGGAGGAAGGGGTGTACACACACACACACACACACACACACATAAACATTAGCGTGCAGCAGTAGTAGTTATCCAAAGGCAAGTTGAAAAAGAGATTTGGAATGTTGGCCGTAGCTGGCCATTACATGGAGGAAGTGGAAGGAGGGAGTATGGGGGAGTATAGCAAGACTGTGGCCACACGATCCCCAGTTGGTGTCCAGTGTACAGCGTTAATAAGGAGGAATTGTGCTGAGAAACAGGTCGAGTGTGTGAGAGGTTGGTGGTAAGGATCTGGAACCAAAATAGCGTCTGACATTATTTGTTCCACATCGTTGAGGTAAGAGGAGTATGAGGCCACGCTGCCGACGTTATCAGCGTGAGAGGAACCCCGTCGCTCTCAGTGATGAAGACTTCTGTTTCAGAGGACCTGGGCAAGTGGATGAGAGTGCAACAGGACCTCTGAGTCAAAAGAAAGCTGCAAAATCAACAGAAATAGATCATTATTTATAGTAGAAGAATGTAGCAGAATTTAAATGACAAATTTTAAGACATGAGTGCTTGTAGATTGAACATGCAGGAGGGTGTAATGAGTGCACGGGATAGAGTGAATTGAAGAGATGTGGAATACAAGGGGAAACGTACTAGCAATGGACTAAACCAGGGCATATGAAACAGCCTGGTCCACAAGTTGTGCATCAGGTATGTGTAGGCTACAAAAGGCGTATTGCATATTCACATTATTTTTATATAACTACCAGTACCACTTCTTCAGGGGTTCCTGCAGTTTCAAAGCTGCGATGTAATCAGTAGCAGAGAAAGTATGGACTCCTTTTGGGTGCAAGTTTATTGAACTAAATTTTACTAGATACAGCCTCACCGAAGGAGACTTCACTCGTGGGGTTACTGTATGCAGGCGGAGTTCGTTAACACCTATATATACACATATGTGTATACTTCTTTTTTCATACATATTCGCCATTTCCCGCGTTAGCGAAGTAGCGTTAAGAACAGAGGACTGAGCCTTAGAGAGAAAATCCTCACTTGGCCCTCTTCTCTGTTTCTTCTTTTGAAAAAAAGAAAAATTCCACATTAAGGCTGGGCCTAAATTGTCATATTAGAGAGGTTAATGAAAGGAATAAAGAAGAGACAAGGGAAAGCGTATTACGAATTTTGGAGGAAGTGAAAAACCTCTTTTACAATGTGTCAGGTTACAGTTATTGGGAAAGACATAGAGAAGGTAGAGAGTTCCAAAGCTTCGAGGTGCAGGGAAAGAAACAGTTATCAAAACGGCCCACCCTTGAGTTGCCAACGTCCACATAATAATCATGTGATGCAGCAGTTTGCCGAGTGGTCTAGCTGTTGGTGGGATTACACAAGCAGTTAGCTGTCGGGAGCAAAAAAAAAAAGTAATACCTGTAGAAAAGGGAAAATGAACCAACATTGCGGCTTATGGCAAGTGGTTCAAGTCTGAAGTTAGCCTGGAAATTTATAAGTCGGACCGCTTTCAACTCAACTCAGTCAAGTCAGGATGCAAAGTTAGAACCACCCCAGATGTGAGAACAGTACTCCATACAACGGCGGATCTATCCTTTGTGTAAATGGAGCAACTGTTCGGAAGAAAAGAAATTTCGACATCTAAACAAGATTACCAATTTCATAGAAGCAGACTTGGCTATTATGGTAATGTGGAGTTTTCAAGATAGAGTGGATGTTACAGTAGTACCATGTACGTTCATTGAGTCAATAGGTGGAATTACAGAACCGTCAAGGGAGAGAGATATGTCGTGAGGAGTTTTCAGTGGAGAGATGGGTAGAAACTGGGTCTTGAAGGCATTAGACGCAACCAAATTTTGTTTACCCCACTGAAATATCTTGTCTAAGTCTTGAGGAAGTCTTGTTGAGATGAGGTACTGATCGAGTGTGAGAATGAGCAGAATTTAAGATGTGGAGGAATGTAGTGATGAATCGTTAGCGTATGAGTGCACTTGGTTATTTGTAAATGACAGGAAATCGTTGATGAAATGGAGAAACAGTTTAGGGAACAGGACAGAACCTTGAGAGACACCGCTGTTGATGGAGAAAATCGGGAAGGCTAATCCATCAACAACCAAAGAGGTATATAGGTCAGAGAGGAAGCTAGATGAGAGGGAGCAAAGTGAGGGAGGGAAGCCAAAAGAGGGGAGCTTAGAGATGAGACCCCGATGCCGCACCCTGTCAGGAACTTTGGATATATCAAGGATATCTACATAGAAAACCCCAGCATCTTTCAGGATGATGACCAAACGTTAGTAAGATAGGAAAGAACATCACCAGTGGATCTCGACTCAAGGAAGCCATGCTGGTGATAAGAGAGAAGACTAGAAGAAACAGGATGTGTGAGGGTATGGGAATTGAGGGGAGATTCAAGGATTTTGGAAATGGTAGATGTTAAAGCAGCCGGACGGTCACCCTTCTTAGGGATGGGACGTACCAACGCATGCTTCAAGAAGCAGACAAAGCTCTGGTTTTTAAACAGTGACAGAACCGACGAGCGAGCAAAGGTGCAAGTTCAGAGGCACACTCTTTCCGTACACAGGGATAGATGCCATCTGGACCATATTATAGCCTTGCTTGTGTCCAGAGAGAGAAACGCTTTTCGGACAGTCCGAAAAGAGATTACAGGAAGAGTCATAGGATTAGTAAGAGGAGCATCAGGGGGTGAGGGAATGTTAGAGTCATCCAAGATAGAGTTAGAGGAAAAACGGGAACTAAACAGAGTTATTTTGTCTATGGCAGAGACAGCTATAGTACCGTCAGAACGGAAAAGTGAGGGAAAGGTAGAGCGACTGAGGTTATTAGCTAATGCCCTTAGCTGAAGACCAGAAAGACCTGTCCGTGGATGACGAGGAGAGTGAAGGAACGAATTGGCTCGCAGATAACGTTCCTGCAATGATTATGGGCAGTGATGAATGCTGAATGGGAGTCAGAGGAAGGAGAGTTTTTTCAAGCTCGATATGCCCAATCCTTTGCTTGAATGGCATCAGGACAGGAATGATTGAACCATATATATATATGTGTGTGTGTGTGTGTGTGTGTGTCTGTGTCTGTGTCTGTGTCTGTGTACGAAAACGTTAACAGGATTTACTTTAACCACGGTTAAAGGTGAAGCTATCGGGATCATAATAACACATCGAAATTGGGTTTCGTTCGCCCCTTGTGACCCGTTTGATAATTTCTACAACACATAACTTAACCAGATTTGGTTGACGTCTTGTACCAGAGACCAGAAAATATCCTGTTGATTATAGGCCACAGGGTAACAGTCTGAAGTTGGCTTTGCCCAAAAGAAGACAGAAGGATGTTGCTCGATAAATTTCGTCATGTTGCTTGTGTATTATCATGCTTTTACGGTACTGGAGTTGTGTCATTTTGTCGTGTTCACATTTAAGAGGAGTTGCTGGTCCAGTAACAAACGGCGCATATATAGGTAACCTCAGAATTCAGTAACACTCTATATATACACGACTTGTAATAAACACTAACAAGACATGTACACGTGGAGTATGTTGGCTCAGGCAACGTTACCAAGACTATAGTTTACATGTTTCTTTTTCTTTATGTTACGTAAAAATCCTGATAGTGGGAGTCCCTGTTTACACTTGGTGTTCCCACTTGTCAATGGGGGTAGGGTGAGTGGCAGCCTCCCCCCCCCACACACAAGTGGGTTAAACCCCCCCCCCCCCCACCGTCCTTGTTACGACAGACACAGAACTCACAAAAGGCTTCCCCTGAGTATCCTGAGGTAAATAAAGTTTTTTGAATAATAAAAGGCCTTTACCTGGTAGCCTAGGACCCACACAAAGGCTAATTACATTAACAAGCGAGGTAATGACATTGCGAGCTGAGACTGTATGTGGTAGGTGGACCTGTAGTGCCAACAGTGGCGTAAACCTCTCTGGTCTAACGTAGCCACCGACCTTACCGATTCATCACTGCCATTAACACCACTGATTTGCCACACCCACTAACACCACCACCACCACTATCACCATTGTACTGATCCACCCGCCAACACCACGACCATCAACACCACTGTGGCAGGGCGAGGCCGGGAGGTGTGTGGGGCAGGGCGAGGCCGGGGAGGTGTGTGGGGCAGGGCGAGGCCGGGAGGTGTGTGGGGCAGGGCGAGGCCGGGAGGTGTGT
>JAYMFT010402070.1:0-18837 GCA_038088735.1 Panulirus argus | reverse complement strand
CCCTGCTGAACCTAATAACCTTGCTCTTATTCACATTTACTCTCAACTTTCTCCTTTCACACACTTTTCCAAACTCAATCATGAATTTCTGCAGTTTCTTGCTCAAATCAGCCACCAGTGCTGTATTATCGGCAAACAACAACTGACTCACCTCCCAGGCCCTCTCACCCCCAACAGACTGCATAATTGCCCCTCTCTCCAAAACTCTTGCATTTATCTCCCTAACCATCCTATGCACAAACAAATTAAACAAACATGGGGACATCACACACCCTTAATGCAGACCGACCTTCACTGGGAACCAACCACTCTCCTCTTTTCCTACTCGTACACATGCCTTACACCCTAGGTAAACACTTCTCACTGCTTCAAGCATTTCCAACAATATCGTATGGTTGCGAGGCAAGGGCAATAGATAGAGTTGTGCAGAGGATGGTGGATGTGCTGGAAATGAAATGCTTAAGTACAATATGTGGTGTAAGATGGTTTGATCAAGTAAGTAATGTAAGGGTAAGAGAGATGTGTGGTAACAAAAAGTGTGGCTGAGAGAGCAGAAGAGGAGGTGTTAAATTGGTTAGGACATATGGAACGAATGAGTGAAGAAAGGCTGAAAAAGAGGGTTAATGTGTCAGAGGTGGAGGGATCAAGGAGAAATGGGAGACCAAAGTGGAGGTGGAAGGTTAGAGTGAAAGGTATTTTGAGCGGTTGGGGCCAGAACATGCAGGAGGGTGAATGGCATGTACGGAATAGTGTGAAATGAAACGATGTGGTATACTGGGGTTGACATGCTGTCACTGGACTGAACCAGGCCATGTGAAACGTTTGGAATAAAACATGTAAAGGTCTGTGGGGCCTGGGTGTGGATAGGGAGCTGTGGATTTGGTGTTTTACACAACACAGTTCATGTATGGATGTGAACAGATGCGGCCTTTCTTCATCTGTTTTCTGGCGCTTCTTCGCTGACACGGAGAGGTGATCTGGTGTGGGGAGAAGAGAATGTATGGGTTATCTTTTTTACTTTCCTTCATGCATTCCTGTTGTTTCCTGTGGGGTGGGGGTGGCATCGGAAATGGATGAGAGCAAGCAATTATGAATATGTACATATGTACATGTGTATGTATAAGTAGGTTGAAAAAGAGGGCAAATGAGAGTTGGGGTGAGAGAATATTGTTAAACTTTAGGGAGCATAAAAATATGTTTTGGAAGGAGGTAAATAACGAGCGTAAGATGAGAACAAATGGGAACATCAGTGAAAGGGGCAGGGGAGGAAGTGATAACAGGGAGTGATGGAGTGAGCATTTTGAAGGATTGTTCAATGTGTTTGATGATAGAGTGGCAGATGTAGGGTGTATTGGTCGGGGTGGGGTGCAAAGTGTGAGAGTCAGGGAGAGTGGTGTGGTGGAGAGAGAGGAAGTGGTGAAAGCCTTGCGGAAGATGAAATGTGGCAAGGCGGCAGGATTGGATGGTATTGTAGTTGAATTTGTTAAGAAAGGGGATGACTGTGTTGTTGATTGGTTAGTAAGAATATTCAGTGTATGTATGAGTCATGGTAAAGTGCCTGTGGATTGGCGGAATGCATGAACTTAATAACCATCCTTTTATTCACATTTATTCTCAACTTTCTCCTTTCACACACTTCGAAACTCAGTCACCAACTTTTACAGTTTCTCACTCGAATCAGCCACCATTGCTGTATCCCTGGGGATAGGGGAAAAAGAATACTTTCCACATATTCCCTGCGTGCCGTAGAAGGCGACTAAAAGGGTAAGGAGTGGGGGACTGGAAGTCCTCCCCTCCATTTTTACTTTTCCAAAAGAAGGAACAGTGAAGGGGACCAAGTGAGGAGTCTTCCCTCTAAGGCTCTTTCATGTGTTCTTGAATGCTACCTCGCTAATGCGGAAAATGGCGAATATGTATAAAAAAAGAAAATTAGCGTTAATGGGATGGCCTTGATTAGGGCGTCACCTGCCCTTCCATCCCTGCAAACGTAAAAGACAAAAAATTACATACATAGATGCTCAACTTTGTACATCAAGTGAGATTTGTTTTTGATTTTGAGCACCATAATTTCCCTGCACTATTTAGTAATATATTTTATTTTATTTCTAGTATTATGATGACTATGGTGACATCATTAAGGCAACATTGGGTAAGGCTCGTGAGATAAATAAGGTCAACTCTGCTAGGACAATGGCTCTGGCCCTCACTATGATCTTCAGAGAACTTCAGAAGGACAATGTTAGAATCAACAGGCAGAGTGCAGACTTTATTAGTTTGAAGGTAAGGAGGTTGTGCTTATTATGTTCACTTGATTTACTTGAAGTTGAGATGCAAGTGTTTTCTCCAAAAAAATTTCAAAAGTGGGGATGTAGCTTACAATAGAATACAGTGTCATGAATATTCTTCAAAGAATGGTGTCTTCCACCAACACCACCACCAGCTCACCATTTCCAAATAGGTAATGACAGTCACCTCTACCATCACCATCTCACCATGAACTCCATCCCAGCAGTCACCACCACCATAACCACCTTGCATTAGTCACCACCACCAGGACCATGACACCAGGGTCACTCAACAAAATGAGTTTGGGACCCAGAAACTTGATATTACAGAGAACTGCATTATTTTGTTAAATGAGTTTACATATATACACATGTTCATCCTTGCTTGCCTTCATCCATTCCCGGCGCCACCCCGCCACACAAGAACAGCATCACCACTCCCTGTGTCAGTAAGGTAGCACCAGGAAACAGATGAAGAAAGGCCACATATATTGTAATTGTGTGGCATTATTTAGGTTGTTTATTTGGCCATTCCATCTTAGAAAAAAAACAATCCATCCCATGTAAGAGAGAATGGAATTAAAGATTATGAAAGGGCTTTGCTTCTTGAACTACTATATGAAGTAGTATTCACCTCTTCACATGAAGATTGGCCCACCATACTATTTTAAAGTAGTATCTCTAATATTCATTGTCAGGTAGAGTGATTGCAATTGTATTATTAAATTTTTACCTCACTAGAAAGTAGTTGAACAGCAGAGACATATGATTGGCAGTCCATCAACCCAGATTGGTAGGCTGATGACTTTGATATTTACATGTAACTGAAGAATTGGCTGGTGTGTAGCATACTTCTGGGTGTGTTATCGAGAGTGAGAACCAATCTAGTCAAGCTTAGTCTGTGTTTTTGGACTGGTAGATTTAGATATCCTCATGTCTGGCAAATGTCATGTAGCAGTTAAATGAGGGGATAATTATTGTGTTAGGAAATCTGATCTCCCATTTGATAAGATCTGCACCTGTTGCTTAGAAGTGCAGTAAAAAATTTTATACTTAAAAGATTATATAAAAGCTTTTTGATTATTAGATTCCTATTGCCTTTTAAATGTTGAAACTTGATTTGTATTCCAGGAACTAGCAAAACGATTTGCGCTCTCATTTGGTCTTGATGCTGTAAAGAATCGTGAGGCCATCACTGCTCTTCATCGTGAGGGTATATTGTTTGCGGTTAATCCACTTGAGAATCCAGCAGACCCCACTGGCCCTCCACCCAATCTAGCTTTCTTAGAAATACTAACAGAGTTCACAAATAAACTCCTTAAGCAGGACAAAAGAGTTGTGTAAGTACATCTGAAACTTTGATTGCAAGAAAAGTATAGTCATTGTGTATCTGTAGGTGGAATATAGGTCCAGTGAAGTTACTCTCCTCTTATACTCTTTCACATGCAGACCATGAGTGAGGAAATACGAGGAAGTGTGAAACAATGTTTGGCTCTGGTGACCAAGGAAAAGAATGTAGAGTAGGAGCTTGGAATGGTTGGGATGTGATAAGATGAACTAGAATTTTCTCAAATGAAAGGAGAACCCCCAAACATTCTCTTCAATGTTTGTGGGCTCTGCTTTCCCAGCTTCAAGTTAGCAAGGCCTATATCCCAGGTAGTAGTTGGTAGGCAGCCAGGGACCTGGGAGGTATATTAACAGTACTACCCGCCAGGGTATCAGGAGGGTTAGTGACATCTGCTTAGTGAGCCAGCACTTTAGTGGCTTCAAGTTGCCCTCCTCTGATCCAGGTAGCTATCTTTTCTTTCTTCCTCACAAAATGTGGACTACTGGTATTCTGTCCACAAACATACAATCTCTCCTTGTCATCATAACACTTGATAACACTGTTAACTCACACAGCTTATTCTTTGTAACTCTAGATTTTTCTGCGGTGAGCACTATGCACTAGCCCTGCCTTTTGGCAAAATGGTAGGAGTAGTAGATAGAAGTAGTGGGTAGGAACATTTAGGCTGGAGCATTAGGTAGAAACATAAGGTAGAAGTAGTAGGTAGGAGCATTAGATAGAAGTAGTCATCATGAACATCAGGTAGGAGCCTCTGCAAACACTGCACCAGACTTGCCCTCGGCCAGTGGCCTGTTAAGGGTGAGATTCTAAAGGCCAAGAAACGGCACTAGAGTTCTTTAGTTATGGAAACTCAGTTGCTGTGGCCACCCCATTGAGGAAGTTCCAATTGGAACAGGCATCAGAGATATAGATAGATAGATAGGCATACCTCCTGTAGTCCAAAGGCAGTGCGCCCCTGAGCAAGCTCATATTCTTGCTTGGTTATTTCTTCCTTATTTAGAAACCCAAATTTTTTCTTCTTGAAAGCATTCCATGGGGCAGCCCATCTCCATGAAAGGAGACCATTCTAACCCTTTGCTCTCAATTCAGCTGTTGCCATAGTCTCTGAAACTCCCCCTAACTTGCATTTTCTCAGAACCTCAGAATCCTATTACTTTCTTCCTGATCACCAGTATTGCATTTGCTCTGCAGAGTCTGCTGGTTATATCTCATATATGACACCTCTGGTCCTCCTCTGACAGGAATTTTGGTGACTCTTTTGTTTTGGCCTTTGACATCACCAAAACATTTAACAAGACTTGGCATAAGTCTTTTTACTCTATAAACATTCTTCCTTTGGTGTTTCTGTTTCAGTGTGTGTTATCTAATGTATAGTTTCCTCTCTAGCTGATCCACTGCAGTGGTTGTTGATGGAGTGACTTCCACTCTTATTATACCAACAATGGTGTCCATTAGAGTTCTGTCCTATCGCTTACTCTCTTTCTGCTCTCCATAAATGATCGTTTCTAAGTAACTTTTGACCTTATTCATTCTTATGCTGATAATTCCACTCTAGGCATTTGCGCTTACTATCACTACTCAGTCTCTTTGTTGCTTTGAACATATCTTTCTCTATTTGGATCGTGCATCATCTTGGAATTGGAAAGTACTAACATGGTTAAATTTAGTAGTGTCAGTATAGACATTCTGCGGTTGTGGAAGGTATGAAGAAAACTCGTATTTTTGTAATATTCTTTTCAGTTGATGTTGAAACATTTTGATATTTTGTAATTTTTTCAGTTACAATGCCTTTTAAAATGATAGCAATGCAAAATATCATCAGAATCTCATCTTTCCAGCTACTGATGGTCACTTTATAGGACCACTAAGTTTTCACATTCCTTTTTACTTTAAAGGTGAGACCTACCTAACTTGAAAACATTCTGATAAGTATTATAATGGCCACATATATTAACAGACACAAATATCACCTACTGAAATATCATTCCACCTCCATCCTACTCCACTACCTTTGTTACTCATCTTTTTCAGTAAGAATCATTCAGTATCATAGGATTTGCCAGTGAAATGGCAACAGTTTCTGAATCGGAATTTTTAAGAAGGATTTGCCAGTGAAATGGCAACAGTTTCTGAATCAGAATTTTGAAGTTGTTCTGTGCTTTTACAGTCTTGCATACTTGGATCGTCGCATTGCTGCTGGGATGCCTAGTTCTCGTGGTGAGGACTGGCAACCACTTCTAATGTACCGCAATTCCTTGGTTCATGGGGAGGGTGATCAACCACCACAAACATCAAAACGTGCATACACAAGGAAACGTAAACATGGTAAGTGGTTATTTAATGTGTATGTGTTTTAGAGTAAGGCACCAGTATGAGTAGGAAGGGAGGTAGGAGAGTGAAGGTAGGTCTATCACAAGGGTTTGTAATGTCATACATCCTTGATGCAGGTAAATGCATCTGGTGAATCAGTTACTTTTGTAGATGACATGGCTCTGATAGTAGACTCCAGATACAATCTCCAGAAGCTGGTGACAGAGCTTAATTAAGAGTGTGTGACAGGAGAAAGTTAAGAGTACATGTGAATGAAAGTAGGGTAATAGGGGGATGAAATAAGCTTCTTTTAGTGTACTGTTGAATGGTGAGGATATGAAGGAAGTGAAGTGTTTTCTTCATTAACAGTAAATCTGTCACCATAGTTATAGGAAAAGGGTGGTTATAACACTTAGGTTGACAAATGTAGATTTTGTATTCAAATGATTGGGATTAAAGTTTGAGTTAAAGTTTAAAAGTTCATACCTAAAACACAAAGTGCCACAGCTGTGTCATGTACCACAAGAAATTTCAAAACAAACTCTGGTTTAGACATTTCATGAGAAGAGCTAATTTACATGTAGTAGTGAATAATGTTGAAAAGAATATATATGTAAAAAAAAAAAAAAAAGGACTTCGTCAGCATGTGTATACCTTTTAGATTTCTCTGGCATTATCATAGTTTGAGCTTGTTTCTGCCATATGACTGTCCTCATGGATCCCAGGTAAAACTTCATGATCATGAACAAATCGCTGTAGATCACTACTTATCAAAACTGCATCTTATTTCTCCCCATGTTCCATGTGACCCCCAGTTGTTTTTTGTAGTGGTTTGATAGTGGTAGGAAATAAAATATCAGAGGATGGTAAGTGATTTGTGGCAGCTTGGCCTTGTAAGGAGTGACAGAGTAACAGAATGGTGTGGTATTATATCCATTTTAATTGAGACACCTGACCATGATGCTCTGAAGTGATTTGGACAGAATGAGGGGATAAACAAACAAAGACTGACAAAAAGGATTGAAATGCCAGGGGGAGGGCAGATCAAGGAGTGAAGGAAGCTTTGCAGTATTAGGGATAGAATGAATTATGACTGATATGGTGTAATGCAGGCAATGTGCAATATCAGTGGGCTGAACTTTTATATATGAAGCTGTCAAGTTAAATCGTGGAATCGTCTGTGAATCTTGGCAATGGATGATAGGCTTTGGCTTCAGTAAATTATGCATAACATCTAGAGAGTGCATGTATGCAGAAGACACTGTTGTTTGCTTGTTGCTAATAAGATGTAAAGAAAGAAAAGTAGATGTACATTTAGAGTGAATGAACCCTGCTAGCAGGTGGTAACAATGCAAGCCAAAAATCATCTTCAATGAGGCTGCATCATCATCATTGGATGGAAAAGAGTACAACATTGTTGTGGATGTTTTGCTCCAAGGAAGTGTACCTAAGCCAAGTACCCTGTAGAGTGCAGCCTTGAAGCTGCAGAAGCCCATAGGTTTTCCGGGTTTACATGAAGATATTTTCTTTTATTTTATTTATGACTACATCAGGATCTCTTTCTAAGAAAGAGGCCTCAGAACCATTTTCCAGATGGTCCTGAAACCCAAAGCTGCACTACTTTTAGTAGCAGAGATATATGGAGTCCTCTGGATTGAATAATTCTTTTATAAGACTGTACTACCAATGATTCTATCTGTCTATATCTCTGATGCCTGTTTAAACTGGAACTCTCTCAAGGGGTTGACCACAGCAACAGAGTCCCCATAACTAGTGAACTCTAATGCCACTTCTTAGCCTTTAGTGCCTCACCCTTAACAGGCCACTGGCAGAGGGCAACTCTAGCACAGTGTTTGCAGTGATACAGTCTTGTCAAAAATGACTTTTCATTCATAATGTAATCTCATGCAGGCGGAGTCCAGTAATGCCACATGATAACATTAGATAGTGATAAATGCATAAAACTTTAAGGATTATTTAAGTATTCTTTCTTAGAATTTTGTGTTTTAACAGTGGATGACGATGACGATGATGATGAAGAGGATGATGTTCCATTTCAGTGAGTAATAATATTAATAATTTTTTCATAGTTACCTCTGTAGTTTTAACATTTTGCATCTAAAACATCGGTAGTTTGGTTTATAATCAATATTTTTTTAACTTATGTATGTAGCTGTATTCGTACTAATTCACCTTAAGAAAGAATTTGGTAAAATATTCACCAGTATCAGATTTATCACAAGTAAAGTAATGCTAGTTTATTTGTTAATAAATTAATTGCTAAAACTATGTAATTAATATTGTTCTTATCTAACCATTAATTTTTGTAGATGGCATGCACTTTTAAAAAAACATTAGAATATGATTTGATTACAAGTTACTTATTACCCAACTGATCCTAGGATAAGAGAAATTTTTTTTTTATAAATTTTACATTGCTCCTTCTTCACTCAAGGCCAACTTATGAAGAACCTCGGGAAACTGGCCGTCCACGCCGCCGCCGTCGTTTGGAACAAGTTCATGCAGATATTATCGGACGCTCTATTCGTCACAAGTGGTACATCGATGGGGAGGGAGTATATTGTACAGGCACAGTGTTGGGTATATCGGCCCCTGGCACTGTCCCAGAGGAGTCTGATGATGGAGAATTTATTAATGGAACATGTTACGACATTCAGTACGATGATGAAGACTTCGTTAGGCACTTGATATTAGAAGGAGATTGGCAACGTGGTGATGTTCAGGTCTTGGGCCGAGCACCAAACTTTACAGGGTGATTACTCAGTGTTTGTATTAAGATCAGTGCTTGCCTTGGTAACAGGATATATTTTTACACAATTATACCCTTCTTTATAATGTACAGTAGTTCATGTTGAAGTTGTAGATGGTAGTTACAGACAAATATGAAGATATTACTGTAGTGTGTGTGTGTGTGTTGGTAGATTTATGTAACTGATTTTTATAATGTATTTAATAGTTGCACCATTAGATACAAGGTATGTCTGTGGAAATGATTTGATCAGGTGAAAGATTTATAGAAATAGTGATTATTGAAAAGTCTTACAATTTTCTATTAGAAAGGACTATTTGATATGCACTGAAAATTTGTCTGTAACAGGGTCAAGAGAAATTTCAGATAGAAATATATATTTAGATTAAGAATTCTTAAAATGAAGCAGTTTTGAAATATTGTAAAAATTATTATTAATAAAAGATTTGTATATATATTCCTTCTATTTTTACCTATTAAAGATGTAAAAAAGTCAAGTAATGAATGCATGTACACACAAAAGACGAACAAAAGTACAGACATGATAATACACTCACATATAGACACATATGCGTGGACAGAGAAAGTCCAGTTATAATAGTCTTTGCTTTTAAGTCTTCTAGGCATGCAAAGAAACTTGAAAACAAGGCAGATTTTTTTTTTGAGGCTCCAGTGAAGGACAAAAGTCCTCACAAGGCCAGGCCTTAATTGAAATTTGGAGGTCAATGAAAGGAAAGAAAAAGAGATGAGGAGAAATATTTACAAATTTGGAGGAAATGAAAACCTGTCTTTAAAAAGTGCTAAGCCATAGTTATAGGGAAAGACATGAGAGGGTAGAGAATTCCAAAGCTTTGAGGTGTAGGATAAGAAACCCTTATCAAAATGGCCTACCCTTGAGTTGCCATTAGCCACACATTAATCATGTGATGCATTAGCTTGTCAAGTATTGTGTGGTTTAACTAATGGTGGGGGCACACAACCAGCCAGCTCCTGGAAGCAAAAACCAAAGTAACTCCTACAGAGGAGGGAAAGTGAACCAACAGTGTGGCGAAGGGCAAGTGGGTCAAGTTTATAGGTTAGCTTAAGAGAGTTGATATGTCGGACTGTGTTTGACTCGAGTAAGGATGCAAAGCTAGAATGACCCCATCTGTGAGAGTAGTGCTTCATACAAGGACAGATTCATCCTTTGTGTAAACAGGGTAATAACTAAACAGGACTCCCAGTTTTTAAGAGGCAGACTTAACTGTTTCTTTAATTTGAGGTCTCTAAGATAGTTTTGTTGTTACAGTAATACCAAGTATGTTCTTTGAGTCAAGAGGTGGAATTACAGATCCAGGAAATGAGAGAGGAAAGTTGTAAGGAATTTTTGATTGAGAGATGGGCAGAAATTGGGCCTTGAAGGTATCAAACTTAAACAGATTTTGTCTACCCCACTGAAATATCCTATCCAAGTACATTGAGGAAGTTGTGTCAAGTTGGGATGCAGATCAAATGAGAGAAGGAGCTGATTTGAAGGATGTGGGGGAATGCATTGTTGAGTCTTAAGCATATGAGTGCATTTGGTTATTTGTAGAAGAAAGGAAATTGTTGATAGAAAGAAGAAAAAGTGTAGGAGACAAGACAGAACCTTGAGGGACACTGCTGTGGTTGGAGAAAGGGGGAAGGCTGTTCCATCAACAACAACACAGATATATCAGCCAAAGAAGAGGCTAGATATGAGGGAGCAAAGTAAGGTAGGGAAGCCAAATGAGGGTACCTAAAGTTGAGACCTTGATGTCGCACCCTGCCAAAAGCTTTGGATATATCATAGACATCTACAAAGTACTCCCTAGAATCTTTCAGGGTTGATTCCCACACACACTTAGGTAGACATTCCAGTAGGAATCCATGCCCATGCCTTCAAGCAAGTCATTTGACTATATCAAGAAGAGTAATGGTTCCAGTGTAGAAGGATGGATGGCTAGATCCTGTGAACCTTCAAGACAAGGGAGGACAAACCAATGATATTATTCAAGTCACTAATTCTTTCATGAATTAAATATTGTTACATTCTAACATGACCCTACAAGGTGGGAAAAGTGCAGCTTTAAAAGTGTCCAGAGACCTTTCACAGCCCATGCTAATGTGGTAAAGAAACTAGATTATTGGGAACAACTGAAATCTCTGAGGCTATGGTCACGGAGTGCAGACAGGAGAGGTATATCATCTTTACCTGGAAAATCTTAGAAGGTATGGTTGTTGACTTACACATGGAAATAACATCCAACTAGCATGACAGGCATGGAAGACTTTGTAAAATACTTCCCCTGAAATCCAAAGGTGCCATATTCACAAAAACAGAGAACATGTAAACATTTGGGACCAAAGACTTTAACACCTTGCCATCTACTATCCGAAAGAGCATGAGATGCAAGGTAAGAGAAGTTCAAAAGTCCATTGGACAAGGACTTTGAAAGTGTACCAGACCAGCCAGGCCATGGGGGTAACATGGGCTTGAGGTCTGTGACTTTCATCAGCTTGGTTTACCAATAACCCAATCCATCAGCCTGGGCCCAGCCCAGGCTGTGTGGGTGAAGATCCCCAAAGACTTCACAAGGTATTTATGAGAGTAGAACAAATTACCTACATTTGATTGCATATTTTTATTGTATGGGGAGGGAGTTTTATACTTGTGGTTCCCCATCTCTTGAAGATTCACGACTTTCATCAGCTTTTTAAATTCATTTATGCAGTTTGCATAAGCCATGTCCTCAGTCATTATATTCCTTTCATCCACCACTTTTATACTATAGAAGTTATTCTTTACATCTTTTTAACATGTTTTTGCATAATATCTTGTTATGAGCTCTTATATCTTCATCCCTACATCTTTCAAAGGACTTTTCATTGTCCATGTCATCAATCTTTTTTTAAAGCTTAAGGAATATAAGCAGCTTGCTAAATATTTCCTTACCCATATACTTGAAAGCTATTCTGATATTTGCCAGCAGGCAGTATGTCTTCTTTACTAGCCTCCTAATATGGGAATATGGCAACAGGTTTGGGACAAAGTGGACTTATGAGTCCTTCTCACACACACAATACAGAAGCTTATTTCCTACTTGATAGTAATCATATTACAACCTTCTTTCACTTTGACTTAACCTTATTACTTTACCTTTATGTTGATTGAATTTCATTAATCATGTATCAGACCAACTTTGGAGTCTGTTTAGGTCTCCTTGTAAGGTGATGGAGTCATCCTAACTTTTCACATCTCTCTTTACTTTTGCATCATTTGCAAACATATTCAGGTAGGAATCCATGCCTTTTGGCAAGTCATTCACATAGATCAAAAAGGATAACAGTTCCAAAACAGAACTCTGGGACACTCCACTTGTGTATTACACACGACAGCTAGTGTTTGTGAACAGGAAAGAGAGGGACTGATACACCATCATTACTAGATCTTATCTTCTTGTATAGGAGCTTAAATATTGGGAATGTCATATTTGATACACCATGTAGAGAAAGTAATGCTTACGTTAAGTGGTTATGGTAAATGAGGAGATAAATGGACAGAGATGTAAAAAGAGTTAAAGAGATAATGCAGTCATGGACACTACACAGAACTCAACAATTTATATGAGAACATGAATTAGGAAATGGATTTTAGTCATCACGGGCCAAGGCTTTGTGGTGAAAGATTTTGTAAACTTTACGTTGGAGTATAAACGTGAGTACCTCTGGCCTCAAATATGAGGGAAGGGTTAAGAAAGGGAGAAAGTGATTTTGTAAAAGATACATAAAAGCTGAGGAGCATTGAGATGTTTTCTGGGAAAGATACAGGGTAACTCCAGCCAGCTAACCAGCATTTGGAAGTTATAAGAGAGCATGAATTGAGGGTAAAACTTTGAAAAGAATGCTGTGGACAAGGCTGGAGAAAATATGAAACTTTTCCATAAATTCATCAGTAGTAAACTATCAGTCAAAGAGGAGATAATCTGGATTAGGGATTTAAAGAGAAGAGTTATTGGACTGAATGACAAGTTCAAAATGTTTTACAGTGGGAGACATCGTATCACCAACACCAAAGAGCTGGAAGGGGGAGGAAGTTTTTGAGAGCATTTACAGATAGAAAAGAAACATAAACAGTTTACTAAAGAGTCTTGACCCCATATAAAGCTCATGATCCTAATGAAATTAACTATTGTGCTGAAGATGGAGGAAGGCAAAGTCAGAAGGAAGTGGAAATGGACAAACATCATACCTACCTGTGTGAAAGGGGACCAGGAACAACCATTAAGCTACAATTAGGTCTCCTCGTCAAGAGTGGTCAGGTGATCTCTTAGGTACTGGAAGATTAATTAGAAAACAGACTGATAACTTACTGCAAAGCAGAAACTACCTAAGTGAGAGGCAACATGGTTTCAGAGAAAGGAGGTTATATGTATTCAAATCCTACATATGGCTTAAGCTATAATATGCTTCTCACATTGTCACTGCACCTTAAGAAGCATGAAGAGCTAAGAGATAATATCCAGAGGATGATAATAAAAATGGTAGAATTAAGACAAATGAGTTACAGTGAAAGGCTAGATGCCTTGAATTTGCCCTCCGTGGAAGAGAGAAGACTGAGGGGTAACTTGATCATAACCTTTATGTCTTTAAACCAAATTGATGACATAGTCATTGAACATGTAGGGATAGAACGACCAGATGACTTAACATGAAGCTAAATAAGAAATGTTAAAGCAAAAATGTAAAGAAGTGCTTTTGTAATAAAGTGTTGGATGAATGGAATAGATTGAACTAAGACTTGGTAAATGCAGACCCATGCAAAAGTTTGATATATTATTTGATAGAGAATGTTCAAGACTGTGGGCCTCATGAATGTACCCCCTTCCTTACAGTACAAATAGATAATTACAAATAGGCTATTACAGTCAAGATTCAGAGCTCTCCAGATCCAAGAATTTCAAGATTATATAGGATTCAAGAAGATAGATACCCATTTTGGTAGATTAGGGTGGAGTGGAATACTCAGGTGGGACATGGATTGCTTCTCAAGCACTGAAAATTACTGGGGAAAGAATAAATCTGCTGTAAAATTAGCCAAAACTGCTGAGTGAGATGTATGTAAACATTATTGAACATGAGTTGTCTATTTACTGTTTAGGAAATCCACTATTCGTATTTTCTATAACAATTCTTGAGCCGTACACTACTTAAAACAGGTCTGTATGTTGGGAGGCAAGGTTGGTATTTTAGGGCTTGGTGAAATGTATTGAAAAGAAGGAATATTAAAGTGTTTTTACTTAAGATCTATTAATGATCTCTTTTATATGACAAACCTCCGGTTCTCCTCTCTCTGGAATTTTAGTGCAACTTTTGTCATAGCCCTTGATGTGTCCAAATTCTTTGACAGGGTGTAACATAAATCTTGCTTTGTAAACTCTCTATCTTATTTTTTCCCAAAATGCATAGTTTTATCTCTATTACAGTAGTTGTTAACAGAGCAGAGTCCTTCTTCCATCCAATCAATAGTAGTGTTTCTCAGGGTTCAAAGTAAAGTCCTTCTCCTATCTTATCAGTGGTGGTGTTCCTCAAGATTCTGTTCTATTGCCTGCTCTTATGACCTTCTCTCAGTGAATGATCTTTTGTTGTGTATTTTTAACCCAATTCACTTTCATGCTGATGTTTCCAATTTACATACTTTGGTTCACTTTCCCATCCTTCCTTATTAAACTCATCTCTCTCTCGTACTGAGAATATTTCCTCTCAGTTTAGTCCCAGGGAAGCAGTAACCTGGTCAGATTCACTAGTGCTGAAACACAATTCTTCCCTTTATCTCCTATTTAAGAGTCATTCATTGCCCTCTGTTCAGTTTCAGAACACCACAATTTAACCCATAATAACATGAACATGTTGGGCATAACCATATTCTTCACTATTTTGTAGAAACCTCCTATATTCAGCATTACAGAGCCTGTTTCCCAAAAGCAGAGAGTGTTGTTTAGGGGCCATAATTATTTTTCTTGCAGACAGATATTTCATCCCTACAGGGGGTTTCATTTGCTCTAGTGTGGATTACTGCTCACACATCTGGAGTGGCTCTTCCTCCACCTCTTTATTAGTAAGAGTGGAATTGAGTCTTTTATCTCATTAACTCTCCTGATATCACCTCTTTTGAACTATTCCTCTTTGTATGCTGTTGATGCAGCGCTCTTTCTTTAATGCAGATATTATTTTGGTTACTGTTTTTTTATGAGCTCACTACATGTGCCCCTTCCTCAAAGGTTTGGACTTGAGGCACATGCCTGGCTGCTGCTTCCCATGGTTTTAATGTGGAGACCAATCACTTGAGGACTTACTGTCATGATAACTCCTTCCCACAGATATCTAAGCTGTGGATTCGCTTCCTCCTTTTGTCTTTCTCCTCTCCTATAAACTTTCTGCCTTAACAAAGAACTGTGGAGCCCTGATTGATTTCTGCATTTCCTTCTCTCACAATGCTTCTTTCACCCAAGATAACCTCTGATTGGGACATGTTTTGCCCAGGTCATGCTGGTCACATATTTTCTTTAACACATTAGGCATGGGTTGAGGGTGTGTGTGGGTGATTTTAGAGGCTGTATGTTCTTTGATTTACCCTGTGGAATAAGGAGCAGCTTTTCGTTGATAGATTTTTTCATATTTGATCGCCATTTCCCATGTTACTGAGGTAGTGCCAGGAACAGGTGAAGAAAGGCTGCATTTGCTTACATCCATTCTCTAGCTGTCATCAGTAAAGCGCCATAACTAAAGCTCCCTAACCGCAAAAAAGCCATACAGACCTTTACATGCTTTCCCTGGCCTCTTCACATACCCTGATTCAGTCCGTTAACAGCATGTTGACCCCTTTCACAGAATTTATAAATGTTAGTTTCATAAAACTTCATTTAAGATGATTAGTAAAACATTTCCATGGTCTTCAGTTTGATTCTTACTATGCTTATTTTGTTTTTCTTTCTAGATCTAAACAAAATAGGAGAGGAAGAAGTCAGAGGAGGGGTAGACAACAACCTTGGTAAGTTTGTGTAAGGTTGAGTTGAGTAAGAGGATAATCAAAGAAAGCAGTATGTATGGAGGTTTTTATGTATTTGGTTAGTAGAATTGGAATTATTGATGTAAGAAAATTTCATTGCTTTAAAAGATAAGAGGTGAGATATAAATAAGTGTTTGGTATAGGTTTTTTGATGATTTTATCTACTTTTGTTATTTTGTAAGTACTGTACTTCAGTTTATCATTAGAAACTAAAAAAGATAATTAAAACTGAGATGTAAAATACTGCATAAGGGGATTTTTCCATACTGAATTCTGAAGTAAGAAAAATTAGAAAGTAGGAAGAGAGGTTTATTTGGTTGCAAAGAAATATTTGATACAAGGAAAAGGAAGATACAATTTGACTTACAGTTGAGACTTAAGCAAGGAAATATGCATGTTTTCTTTTTCTTTTTTCCAGTATGCATCAGCAAATATTTGATTGTTGAAACATTGGAAATGGTGAAAAAATAAACTAGTTTTAGAACAGTTAGATAAGGAATTGGGAATGTCATTAGTACATTCAGTATGCTGATTATTTGTCTTCTTTTGAGTGCCTGTGCCTTGATGCATTATTCTTTCCAGCTTATCCTCTGATAACCTTTCCCAGCTCTTTTTATATCATGGATTATATCCACAGCACTCATTACCACACATACATACACAGATGGAACTCACTTATGGCCTGACCTAAAGACTGTGGCCAGTATGGTTAGGAGGTTAGTGGATGACAAGAGTTCCCTTCTTCCAGCTAGTATATTGCTTATATTTTGCTAATACTGTGAAATGTCTTTAATCTGGCATTCTAAAGTGTGGAAACTATATGGTTAGGAAAAATCAGAGTTGACCTAGTTTGGCAAAATTTCTATGATTCAGTAAAATTGCCACTCTGCCATCAGGTGCTGTAGTTGTCCGTACTCATATCTGTACATATGTTTACATTTACATACAGTTTCGGGTTATTTTTCATGTAATTTACAGCAAAGTATGATAAAAAATATAAAAATTTTTAATACTAATGAACAAAGCAAAAACAGAGAATATTATTTCATAATTGAAGGAGAGATCGCTGCCTCACGAGTTCACTTACTAAATGATTATTTTCCAATTGATTGAGTAAAGGTCACTCATTATCCCAGTCACATATACAGCATGTTTTCTGGTACAGATGCCTTCTATACATTTCAGTGATATTTTTTTCCTCCACACCTGACACAATTAGGATGCTCTTAAAAAGGAATAGACAGTCTCAGACGTAGAGAGCAATCTCATAAAAGAGAACAGGCAGTCTAAGCATAACCTGATATTATATGTCATTGCTACACTCATATATTTCATAGCATCCTTCATGCAGCATTGATAAAGAATACCCAGATTTAAGATAGTTTTGTATTTTACCTGTGTTTTGGTGTTGATTTACATGAGAGTAGCCATGGAGTATGCATACCATTATATACAATCTATCAGTATTTGCACTTTACGAGATCTTCCTTTGGGTTAGGTGTATAATGTATAATATATGTGTATATTGTTGTATGAAATACAGTAATGAATGAGACATATAGACAGATCGTATATGGTTGTGATTGTTTGTATCCCCTTTGTGAAATATCTGCATGTTGTGCATTTATACTTAAGGAAGTGTTGGTAGTGTAAGTGAGGATGGCTTTGGTTGATACAGTAATGTATGTCTCTGTAGCCTTCAGATGAAAGCACGGCCTGTTAAACAGACAGCTGTTCTGACTACTGACCCTTCAATTCCTCTAACTTCTTCAAGTTTATCCCAGAATATAGAACAATTCAGCAGCCAGTCAAGCCTAGAATTCTCCATGCATACACCACTGTTCCGTTCAACTCCACAGGTAAGACCTTTAGCTTTATTTTTATTCTATTTTTCAGAGTAAGTGCTCTGAAATATTTAATGGTTATTGTAGTTTTAAGTACACTGTACCGCAATAAACTTTTTTTTTTTTCTTTTTTTTTTTTTTTAGGCTCCAGTCACGGACAAAAGTCCACATCAAGGCCAGGCCCTAATTGAAATATAGAGAGAGTTGAGAAAGAGGGAAAACAGACAGGGAAAGTATTTACAAATTTTTGAGAAAGTGAAAAACATAGCCTATTGTGAGATATTGTTTAATGTTCCTGTTTTGTTAAGAAAATTTAATATTAATGTAATCTTCAGTTTAGCGTTACTGACTATCACGCACGCAAGGGCTGTCTGGGATCAGGCCCACATAGGTTCGAATCCTGTTCGCGGAAGGCGGTCCACAGTCAATACAACTGTTCATCCTCCCGTGAGGGCTAGTTGATAGAATGGGTACCTGGTATAGGCTAAGGTGTGTGTGTGTGTGTGTGTGTGTGTGTGTTTGTCATTATCAATAAACTATTACTCTCATCTTGTTATGAAAAATAATGAAAGGCCGTAAACTGTGTATCTCCAGGAACACCTCATAAAATAAACTACACATTATAGAAGTAATTAAATCGTTCCTGGGGTTCATATGAAAATAACGCACACACAAAAATACTAGCTTTCAAAGAAAATCATGCAATATATCAAAGGCGTATTTTACTCCTCTTCAACATACTTTCCTTTGTTTCTCTTTTGAGGAATTTCAGTATTTCAATATTTCCAATAAATTGCTGCGTAGAATATTCCTGGTGTAAATCGATGAAGCATTTGTTCCAAGAAAGACCCATTGGCACTTTTTCCCCTTAATTCCTTTCTTCTCTTTTTTCCTCAACTTTTTTGCTTTAGAAAATGAGTCGTGATGAATTTGCGAGATCATAGCTATGCAGATGATATTTCTATCGGGTGTTTTCTTCAATGACCCACATGCGATGACTTGAGATGACTTTCCCGGCTTTTCTCAGGATGAAGGAGCCAAAAATATTGATTATTCAACCGCCTGACACCAAAATATTGTCCCAATATATAATGAGTATATAAATACATCTATCTATCTATCCATCTTCCATCTATTTATCTATCTATCTATCTATCTATCTATCTATCTCTCTCTCTCTCTCTCTCTCTCTCTCTCTCTCTCTATATATATAT